>MU788861.1:0-80114 GCA_026770625.1 Nicotiana glauca
AATCTGTTGTAACAAAATTTATTTATTTTGATTTTGGAATTCTTTTACTTGGGGTAAAAATCACGTGCTCACAATACAGAGATAACCAATCAATATGGGGAAGGGTGCATGCTGTGGGGAAGATAACAACTCTGAGTAAAAAAAAAGTCATCAAATAACGACGGAAATAACATAACTCTAACATCAATAAAGAATCAGAAATCAATAAATGCACGACATCACCCTTTTTGCTTTTACTCTCGACCTCACCAAGAAATGATATAATAAAAAAATGTGCAGGGTATCACCCTTCGTGCTTTTACTCTCTTTCCTCACATATAATCAATAGAAATGGCACGGATTGTACCTCGTGCGACACGGCATCACCCTTCGTGCTTTACACTCTTTCATCACAATATCAACAATGCACGACATCACCCTTCGTGCTTTAACAGTCTTCATCACCCAAACAACAATCACAAACAAGGGCAAGGGAAATAAACAAGAACATATAGAAATCACGGCAAGGGAACAACAATTAACAGTAAATCCCGGCAAGGGAACAACAATTAAATAATTAAATCCCGGCAAGGGAACAATAATTAAATAATTAAATACCGGCAAGGGAACATTTCAATAACTCTTTCTCTATCTTTCACTTATACTTCATAACTCGCTTTACCACTTGAGTCAATGCTCCAAAGGGTTCGATCACCTCATACACTTTCACAATTCATAATATAACTCGAGCCAATACTACAAGATGTTCAAAGGTCTCAATTCCTTCCACAAACTTTTCACAACAACTAGAAATCATCACCAAACTATGAAGAATACAATGAAATCAAGATATTCACAATATAAAGATTCACGGTCATGCTACACACCAACGTATAGATACTCTTCACCATGACTATACGTCGTACACTACTAATACCACGTAGAAAATGGGACTCAACTCCTAATCCCTCAAGCTAAGATTAGGCCAAACACTTACCCCGAACTTCCACGGCCAACTCAATCCCCAAAAATAGCATTTCCTTTCGAATTTGGCTCCAAATAAATTGTATCTATACATAAATGACTTAATAACATCAAATAATGCTAAACAATTCGAATCCAATGCCTTCCAATCATTCTTCCCAAAAACCCAAAAATGACCCCGGCCATCTTTGTCAAAACATGAGGTTCGAACCAAATTCAGATCCCCCATTCACCCACGAGCCGAAATATATAATTATTTCTAGAATTAGACCCCAACATGAGGTCTACATCACCATTAATAAAAAAGCACTAGTTCTACCCAAATCCATAAGTTTCTACCCTTAATCACATGTTTTAGGCCTAGAAATTCAATAGATGTTGATGGAAATGGAAGAAAGTGAGTCAAAAATTACTTACCCAAGAAGTTTTGGTGAAAAAGTGCTTCAAGGATCGCCTTGGAGCTTTGGAGAAGAAGTTTTTTAAAATTTTGAGAAGACCCATAAGTGTTCTGTTTTGGGTTTTTCAAAATCACTGGGCAGTTTAATTCTACGGGTTCGCGATAGACACCTCACGTTCGCAATGGGTCAGGCTGTTAGGCCTTCGCATTCGTATTGAGGGGCTCACATTCGTAAAGCTATAGCTTCTCGAGCCTCGCGTTCGCGTGCCAAGCATCGCGTTCGTGATGAACAAATCTGGTGACCCCTCCCCTGATCCCTACGCGTTCGCGAGTGGATAGACGCATTCGCGAATGGTCTCCCCCCTTAGCTTCGCGTTCGCATCCAGTCCTTCGCGTTCGCGAAGAAGAAATTGGCACTTAGGGATTTTACTTTACACATTCGCGAGTGGGACTACGCAAACGCGTAGCACAATTTCCATGTGCACTAACTGCAGAAAATCTGCAATGTTTTCTAAGTTCAAAACATCCCGAAACACATCTGAATCACATTCGAGCCCTAGGGGCTCCTAACCACACACATTTGCTTACTCAACAATATCATATGAACTTATCCGTCCGATCAAATCGCCAAGATAACCTCAATAACAATGAATCAAACCTCAAAATCAAGAACCTTTTTCTCAACTTCATCGAGTTTCAAAGTAATAAATTCAAGTCCGAATCCCGTCAAACGACGTCCATTTTTTAACCAAAATTTATAGGAAAGACTTAACACATATATAAGACCTGTACCAGGCGCCGCAACCAAAATACGAGCTCGATACCATCGCTTTCTAATCAGATTTCATTTCCAATTTTCTTAAACAATTTAAGAAAACAATTTTACTTAAAAATTTATTTCTCGGGCTTGGGAAATCGAAATTCGATTCCGGGCATACGCCCAAGTCGCATATTTTTCTATGGACCTTTCGAGACTGTCGGATCACAGGTATGGGTCCGTTTACCCAAAATATTGACCGAAGTCAAATTTACTAATTTTATAATCAAAATTTAGCATTTGTTTCACAGATTTTCATATTTTAGCTTTCCGGCTACGCGCCCTGACAGCACACACAAAACAAGGTAATGATAAGTGAGGTTTTTAAGGCATCAGAGACATAGAATTTAATTATAAAAAGGCGATGACCTTTTGGGTCGTCATATTTCATATTCTCCACCTCTAAAAAAATTGTTCGTCCTCGAACGGACAGAAGAAGGAAGTACCTGAGTTGGGGAAAAGATCAGAATAACGACTCCGTATATCTGACTCGAACTCCCAAGTCGATACTTTAGGAGGTTGACCTCTCTACTGAACACGAACAGAAGGGAAACTCTTCATCCTCAACTGACGAACCTGCCGGTCTAGAATAGCCACCAGCTCCTCCTCATAAGACAAGTCCTTGTCAAACTGGAAAGAGTTGAAATATAACACGTGGGCTGGATCACCGTGATACCTCCGAAGCATGGACACATGAAACACTGGATGCGCGGGTGATAAGCTCGGCGGCAAATCAAGTCTATGAGCCGCCTCTCCCACTCGATCAACAATCTCAAATAGACCAATAAACCTAGGGCTAAGCTTGCCCTTCTTCACAAATCTCATCACGCTCTTCATAGCGACACTCAGAGCAATACCCTCTCACTGACCATAAAAGCCACATCTCGAACCTTGTAGTCTGCATAACTCTTTTGCTTGGACTAAGCTGAACGAAGCCTATCCTAAATGATCCTGACCTTGTCCAAGGCCTCCTGAACTAGATCCGTACCCAAAAACCGAGCCTCTCCCGATTCAAACCATACAATCGAAGACCGACATCGCCTACCATATAAAGCCTCATAAGGAGACATCTGGATGCTCGACCGGTAGCTGCTGTTGTTTTAGGCAAACTCTGCTAAAGTCAAAAATTGATCGCAAGAACCTCCAAAGTCAATAACACAAGCTCAGAGCATATCCTCCAAAATCTGAATAGTCCGCTCGTACTAACTTTCCGTCTAGAGATGAAATACTGTGCTCAACTCAACCCGTGTGCCCAACTCTTGCTGAACTACTCTCCAAAAGCATGAGGTAAAATGCGTATCCCGGTCCAAAATGATAGATACGGGCACACCATAAAGGCGAAAAATCTCCCAGATATAGATCTCAGCTAACCTCTAAGAAGAATATGAGACTGCCATAAGAATGAAATGCGATGACTTGGTCAGCCTATCAACAATGACCCATACTATGTCGAACTTCTTCCGAGTCAGCAGAAGTCCAGTAACAAAGTCCATAGTGATCCACTCCAACTTCCACTTGGGAAGCTCAATTCACTGAAATAAACCACTAGGCCTCCGATGCTCGTACTTTACTTACTAACAATTCAAACAACGAGCCACATATGCTACGATATTCTTCTTCATTCTACACCACCAATAATGCTATCGCAAGTCCTGATACATCTCCACGGTGCCCGGATATATAGAGTACCAGGAGCTGTGGGCCTCCTCCAAAATCAACTCTCGGAGCCCATCTAAATTAGGCACACATACTCGACCCTGCAATCTCAAAACTCAATCATCATCTAACGTAACCTGCCTGGCACCCTCGCGCTGCATCATATCTCTAAGGACACACAAATTAGGATCATCATACTACCAATCACATATACGCTCCAATAATAAAGAACGAGCGACCGTGCAAGCTAACACACGACTGGGCTCAGAAACATCTAGTCTCGTGAACTGATTGGCTAAAGCCTGAACATCCAAAGCAAGCAGCCTCTCACCGACCGGAATATAAGCAAGACTTCCCTCTGGCTGAGTTCCTACTCAAAGCATCGGATACCACATTGGCCTTTCCCGGATGATATAAAATGGTGAAATCATAATCCTTCAACAACTTTAACTACCTCCTCTACCTCAAATTCAATTCCTTTTTCTTGAACAAATACTGAAGACTCTTGTGATCTGTGAACACCTCACATGCCACTCCATATAGATAATGCCTCCAAATCTTCAATGGGTGAAATATGGTAGCCAACTCCAAATCATGAACTGGATAGTTCTTCTCATGAATTTTCAACTGCCTCAAACCATAGGAAATGACTTTACTATCCTCCATCAAGACTGATCCAAGCCCAACATCGGAAGCATCACAATAAACTGTATAAGGCCCTGAACATGTGGGCAAAACCAACACCGGTGCCTTGGTCAGAGCTGTCTTGAGCTTCTAAAAGCTCGCCTTACACTCATCCGACCATCTAAACTTCGCACCCTTCTGGGCTAATCTGGTCATCGGGGCTGCAATAGATGAAAAGCCCTCCACGAACCGCTGGTCTAGGCCAGTTATTGACTGCCTCAATCTTCTTTAAGTCCACCTGAATACCCTCTACTGATACAGCATGACCCAGAAATACAACTGAACTCAACCAGAATGCAAACTTCGAGAACTTAGCATATAACCGACTATCCCTCAGAGTCTGAAGAACAACTCTAAGGTGCTGCTTGTGCTCCTCTTGGCTGCAGGAATATATCAATATATCATCAATGAACACTTAGTTCATCAAGTCCGTAAAAGCTGCTATGGCCTTTGTCAACCCGAATGACATAAACAAAAACTCATAATGCCCGTACCGATTACGGAAAGCTATCTTAGGGACATCGGATGCCCTAATCCTAAACTTATGGTAGCCAGATCTCAAGTCAATCTTGGAAAATATCTTGGCACCCTGAAGCTGATCGAACAAATCATCAATCCTCAGCAGCGGGTACTTATTTTTTTATTGTTACCTTGTTCAATTGTCGGTAATCAATACACATTCTCATTGACCCATCTTTTTTCTTAACAAATAACACTGGCGCACCCCAAGGCAAAATACTGGGTCAAATGAAACCCTTCTCAAGCAAGTCTTGCAACTGCTCCTTTAACTCTTTCAACTCAGGCGGCGCTATACGATACGACGGAATAGAAATGGGCTAAGTGCCCGAAGTCAAATCAATGCAAAAGTCAATATCCCTTTCGGGTGGCATACACGGGAGGTCTAAAGGGAAAACATCAGGAAACTCATGAACAATGGGCACAGAATCAATAGAAGGGACCTCAGCACTAGAATCACAAACATATGCCAAATAGGACAAACACCCCTTCTCGATCATACGCTGAGCCTTCACATACGAGATGACACTACGCGTAGAATGACCAGGAGTCCCTCTCCACTCTAAAAAAGGCATACCCGGTAATGTTAAGGTCACAGTCTTGGCATGAGAGTCCAAGATAGCGTGGTAGGGTGATAACCAGTCCATCCCTAATATAATTGTAAGGCCCCGTAAAATTTTTGTGCTTAAAACCTAGTAGCCCGTATTGCCAAGGTCCGAATATGTGTTAGGAATATGTAGAATTCTTCGCGGCGAGCTTGCTTGCCGTGGTTCGGACCCTTTTTACTGATTTTGCACTTAAAAATAAAAAGAATCGATTTTTCCAGAAAATTATCATTCTGCGGTCGAGAATGGGGTCACATATCAGCTATACGGACCATATTTCTGCCGCAGAGTGAAGCAGAAGGATTGTCAAAATTGATGTTAAAAATACGGTCCATTATGCGGTCGCATAATCAATATGCGGACCGCAAAATCGTCGCAAAAGTTCCTCAGGGATTTGTGGAGGTCAATTCTGCGGTGCAAAATGCGACTGCATAACAGGAATGCAGATCGCATTCCTATCGCAGACCCAGGCAGAGAAGTAAGATTTTTGGAGCAGTTCTGCGGTCCATTATGATGACCGCATTTCCACTCTGCGATCGCAGAATGCCACTGCAGACCCGACTCGGCTCCAGTTTTTCTAATTTATGAACTCGATCTCTTCTTCAATAAAACACCCCAACACTTAATTTTTACATATTTTCTGGATAAAACTAGAGAGAAGGAAGAGAGGGTTCTTAAGAGTGAAAGTCTCATCCTCTTCAACTGATTTTCCAATGTCATCCAAGCCCGGAAAATTCCAACTGCTTGTCTTCATCTCCACTCTTGCAGGTAGAATCCCCAACCCTTTTTCATTGATTTTTAAAATTTAAATAAAAGAGAGAATTCTCATGAACTGATCCTTGAAAATTGAAGTTTAAATACACATGCATGTTCTTTAAAACCTAAGATCTAGTAAGAGGAATTGGGTAGGGGGTAATAAAGGAGTGTTCAAAGAGGGGTTGATAACTAAATGAGTTTGAGTAGCAATTGTGAACTTACATTCTAAGTTATGTATATTAATTTGTGCACTATATTGACGTTGCTAGATTTTTGGTGAATTGGAAGTAGGAATTAGAAAAGGGATCCAGCTCCAGGTATGTATGGCTAACTTTAACCTTTGTAAAATCGCCTTGCTTGGTGTTCCATACTTGGCGTGTGACATCTTCATGGATTGGTTGAGGAGTTAAACTCTTGTGAGCAGTATGTGTTTTCTTGTGTGAACCATTTGCAAATTCATGTAAATTTTGGTGCCTTATGTGTTGTTGGTTAAGACATCCGATATGGTTGTGCAAGTAAATGGCGATAAACTAAGTTGTAATTGCGAATGTGTTATGTGGCAAGGACTGTGGAATAAATGATAGAGAGGAATCGTAATTGGTGAAATTGAAATAACTGTGATAATATCCCTCGTGGTTAGTCGTGGAAAACTATTGTTGTGATCTAAATTGTATAATGGGCTGTTGAAAAAGATGGAAATTGTATGGATAGTCACCTAAACCTTTTGTGAGTTGTGTTGCCGTTGCTATTGGGAATTGTGGTTGTTGTTCTTAAAACTTGTTGTGGTTATCCTTGTGAATTATTATTGTTGTTGTTCTATGTGAATTTTTGTTGTGGTTGTGTTGTTTGTGAATTATGACTTGTTCGGTGGATCGGGTTGCGCGCCGCAACACGAAGTAATAAGGTGTGGGTTGTGGTGATAAGGGTGGCCGAGGTAATAAGGGTGGAAAGTGATCGATATCACTATTGAAATGAAATATGAGAACATTGTGAAATTGAAAATGTGGAAATGATGATGGGGAAAGGAGAGTTTGTTAACTTGTTTGCCTTGATTGTCTTCCTTGTGTGTACTCAATTATTGCTTCCTTCTATTGTTCAATACTTGTGTATGGCTTGAGGTTACTCAGGGTAAGGTTTGTTATACATACCAGTACAATTCAAATGTACTGACCTCCCTTTTGCCGGGGGCACTACATTCGTTTTATGACTGTAGGTGGATCTGCAGCAGGTACTCCAACCCACCGATCGTAGCTCCCCCTTCGTCTTCCATCAGCGTTTTGGTGAGCCCCAATCCTCCCGGGGCCCTGTGTGGCTTAGGCCATGCATGTCTGAAGTTTTATTTTGATTTTGTGTAAGGTATAGCCGGAGCCTTGTTACCGGCAAATACTGTATTATCCTGTTGTACTTTTAGAGGCTCCGTAGACAGTAAATATAGGTTGCGAACTTATGTAAATATGTATTCTATATATTGGGCGATGAAAGTTTTAAAACTCATTAAGTGATTATGTATGTTTTGCAAAAATGGTGTTTTAATTATAAGTGAATATTTCCTTTGATTAATGGATAATGAAAATACAGGGTACGCGTAGGATAGGAAAGGCACCCAGGTCGCTTGATTGGGGATACCCGGTCGAGCGCCGGTCATGTCCCACGAATTTGGGGCGTGAAAATAATATCAACGTCAACCATGTCTAAAAGCAACAAATCTACATGAGTTTCTGTACCCCCAATCACCACAATACAAGAACGATGGACTCGATCGACCATAATAGAATTACCTACCGATGTAGACACATAAATAGGAACACTCAACGCCTAACTAGGCTTGACCAAGTATGGGGAAAAGAAGATGAATTATACGAATACGTATACCTCGAATCAAACAACACTGAAGCATCTCTATCACAAACTAGAACCGTGCCTATAATAACTGCATCTGAAGCCTCAACCTCGGGCATGGCCTCAAGAGCAAAACATCGGCGCTGGGCCCAACCACTCTAATCTACCTCTCTGGGACAACCTATAGCTGGCTGGCCTCGACCTCTAGCAGTCTAAGCTCCACCTCTAGTACCTCTACCCCCACCCCTAGCTGGCTGGGCGGGCTGTGGAACACCTGGTGCATGAACCATGGCACGGGAACCCTAATGCTGAGAGCTACTAGGTGCTCGAGGACAAAACCTAGTAATGTGACACGTATCACCACAAATGTAACAAGATCACGACTGCTGAGACGCTAACCCGATCGACCTGAATGACCACCCCAGAAACTCTAAAGCGGCGGTGCACTGATAGGAGCTGGCGGTGCACTGAAAGGTTGCTGATCAGAATAGTGCATGTGCGAACCACGACCACCAGAACACCATGAAAAACCTGGAGTGCTGACTGAAAAGGGCCTAGGAGGATGACTCCTATCATAAAAATCTCTGCCTCCAGACGAGGCTCTACTAAATCTGCCTGACTATGGGGTCTCTTGTCTGCCCTATGACCATCCCCTGTATTAATACCATCTCAACCGTCCGAGCCACATTGGCCGCCTCTTGGAGGGATATCTCACTCCCAACCTCTCTGTCCACCTGAAGACGAATCGGCTAGATGAGCCCATCAATAAACCGTCTCACTTTCTCCCTCTTAGCGAGAAGTATAGTAAGAGCATGGCGAGCAAAATCAATTAACCTGGTCTCATACTGGGTGACTGTCATGGATCCCTGTTGGAGATGCTCGAACTGCCTCCGATATGCCTCTTGCTGTGTAATAGGGAGAAACTTATCCAGAAATAACTGCGTGAACTGCTCCCAGGTCAAGGTTGGCAACCCTGCTGGTCTAGCTAAGCAATAATCCCTCCACCAAGTCTTGGCAGATCCAGACAAGCAAAATGTAATGAAATCAACCCCATTGGTCTCAACGATACCCATGTTCCGAAGAACCTTATGGCAGCTGTCTAGATAATCCTAAGGATCCTCGGTAGATGCACCGCTGAAGGTAGTAGCAAAGAGCTTGGTGAACCTGCCCAACATCCACCAAGCATCAGTAGACATAGCTACTCCATCACTGGCCTAGGCTACCATGCCTGGCAGAGCTGTTCCAACTGGGTGAAGTACTGGAGTCTGAATCTAGGGAGCTACCTGCTCCAAAGTGCGAGTAGCAGGAGTCTAGGCTCCTCCTCCATCCCGAGAGACGGCTGGTGCTACAGAAAGTAAACCTACTCTGGTGACACTCTCCATAAGGCCTACTAGACGGACCAGAGCATCTTGAAGAACTGGGGTGGGTATATATCCCTTGGGCCTGAGCTGGGCCTACCGGAACTGCTGGGGCTGGAACCTCATCATCAAAATCGACCTGAGGCTTCGCTATGGGTGCTGCTGCCCTAGGCTGAGCTCTGCCCCTTCCTTGGCCTCTAGCACGGCCTCGTCCTCGCCCTTTGCCCCTCATGAGAGCTGCTGGTGGCTTTGACTGAAGATCGGTAGATGAGGAAGCACGTGTCCTCGCCATCTACGAAAGAACATAGTAGAAATTCAATTAGCATTGAGAAACCAAACCGCACGACAAGAAAGAACAAATGCGAAACTTTTCCTGACTCTGTAGCCTTTAGGGGCTAAATACAGATGTCTCCGTACCGATCCCTTAGATTCTACTAAGCTTGTCTGTGAATTGTGAGACCTATGTAGCTCTGATACCAACTTGTCACGACCTGAATTTCCCACCGTCGGGGGGGTCGTGATTGCACCTACTTGTAGAAGATAGCTAAGACACGAAATCATAAACTCCTAACTAATTTATTTTAAGTCCTTTTATAAATCATAACAACAAGTGTTAAATATTTAAATAACAGCGGGATATGAAATTAAAGCGGAAGGCTTAAATTAAATAAGCCAAACAATAATACGGAAATCAACATATGCCTCTACCCAAGAAGTGGTGTCACAAGACTCACGAACTGTCTAGGATTACTACAAATAAGTGTTTGAAAGATAACAACATAGTCTATCTCGAGTACAAGTGACAACAGAACATAAAATCTAATAAAAGAGATACCGGGCCTGCGGATGCCAGCAGGGCTACCTCGGAGTCACGGACTGAAGGATAGCTCCCGATCTACTGCTGATAACTAAACGCTACCCCTGGATCTGCACACAGTGTAAAGTGTAGTATCAGCACAACCGACCCCATGTGTTGGTAAGTGCCTAGCCTAACCTCAAAAAAGTAGTGACGAGGCTAGATAGGACTACCACACAAACCTGTGCAGTTATATATACATACAGGGGAACAGAGATACAGAGATAACCAATCAATATGGGAAGGGCGCATGCTGTGGGGAAGATAACAACGCTGAGTAAAAAAAAAAGTCATCAAATAATGAAGGAAACAACATAACTCAGACATCAATAAAGAATTAGAAATCAATAAGTGCAAGGCAGCACCCTTCGTGCTTTTACTCTCGACCTCACCAAGCAATGGTATAATTAAAAAAATTTGCACGGTATCACCGTTCGTGCTTTTACTCTGTTTCGTCACCAAGGAAATTATTTGAAAATATGCACAACATCACCTTTCGTTCTTTTACTCTCTTTCCTAACATATAATCAATAGAATCGGCACAGAATGTACATCATGCAGCACGACATCACCCTTCGTGCTTTACACTCTTTCCTCACAATATCAACAATGCACGGCATTACCCTTCGTGCTTTAACAATCTTTCTCACCCAAACAACAATCACAAACAAGGGAAAGGGAAATAAACAAGAACATATCGAAATCCCGGCAAGGGAACAACAATTAACAATTAAATCCTATAAAGGTAACAACAATTAAATAATTAAATTACGTTAAGGGAACAATAATTAAATAATTTAATCCCGGCAAGGGAACATTTCAATAACTCTTTCTCTATCTTCCGGCTATACTTCATAACTAGATTTACCACTTGAGGCTCTAAAGGGTTCGATCAACTCATATACTTTCACAATTCATAATATAACTTAAGCCAATACTACAAGATGTTCAAAGGTCTCAGTTTCTTCCACAAACTTTTCACAACTACTAGAAATCATTACCAAAGTATGAAGAATACAACGAAATCAAGATATTCACAATATAAAGACTCACGGTCGTGCTAGACACCAACGTATAGATACTCGCCGCCATGCCTATACATCGTACACGACTAATACCATGTAGCAAATAGGACTTAACTCTTAATCCCTCAAGCTAAGATTAGGCCAAACACTTACCTCAAACTTCCACTGCCAACTCAATCCTCAAAAATTGCCTTTCCTTTTCGAATTAGGCTCTAAATCAATCATATCTATACATAAATTACTTCATAACATCAAAAAATTCTAAACAATTCGAATCGAATGCCTAATTATAGCTTTCCAATCATTCTTCCCAAAAACCCAAAATTCGACCTCGGGCCTGCTTAGTCAAAACACGAGGTTCAAACCAAAGTGAGATCCCCCATTCACCCACGAGCCCAAATATATAATTATTTCTAGAATTTGACCCCAAAACAAGGTTTAAATCACCATCAATCAAAAAGCCCTAGTTCTACTCAAATCCCTAAGTTTCTACCCTTAATCACATGTTTTAGGCCTAAAAATTCAGTAGATGTTGATGGAAATGGCAGAAAACGAGTTAAAAATTACTTACCCAAGAAGTTTTGGCGAAAAAGTGCTTCAAGGATCACCTAGGAGCTTTGGTGAAGAAAAAGTTTTTTAAAATTTTGAGAAGTCCCGTAACTGTTCTGTTTTGGGTTTTTAAAAATCACTAGGTGATTTAATTCTGCGCATTCACGATAGATACCTCGCGTTCGCGATGGGTCAGGCTGTTAGGCCTTCGCGTTCGTGTTGAGGGGCCCGCGTTCGCGAATCTTTAGGTTCTCGAGCCTCACATTCGCGTGCCAAGCATCGCATTCGTGATGAACAAATCTTGTGACCCCTCCCCTGATCCCTACACGTTCGTGAGTGGATGGACGCGTTCGCGTCCAGTCCTTCGCATTCACGAAGAAGAAACTGGCACTTGGGGATTTTGCCTTATGCATTCGCAAGTGGGACTACACGAACGTGAAGAACAATTTCACTATGCACTGACTGCAGAAAATATACAACTTTTTCTCAGTTCAAAACTTCCTGAAACATACCCGAGCCCTCGGGGCTCCTAACCAAACACACGTACTTACTCAACAACATCATACAAACTTATCCATGTAATCAAATCACCAAGAGAACCTCAATAACAATAAATTAAACCTCAAAATCAAGAACTTTTTTCTCAACTTCATCAAGTTTTAAATTTAGAAATTCAAGTATGAATTACATTAAACAACGTCCGTTTTTAACCAAATTTTACAGGAAGGACTTAAAATATTTATAACACCTATACTGGGCATCAGAACCAAAATATGGGCCCAATACCATCACTTTTTAATTAGATTTCATTTCCAATTTTCTTAAATAATTTTACTTAAAAAAAATTTTCTCGAGCTTGGGACCTCAAAATTCTATTCCGGGCATACGCCCAACTCCCATATTTTATTACGGACCCTCCGCGACCTTTGGATCACAGGTCTGGGTCCATTTACCCAAAATATTGACCCAAGTCAAATTTACTCATTTTATAATCAAAATTTAGCATTTTTCATAGATTTTCAGATTTCAGCTTTTTGGCTATGCGCTCAAACTGCGCACACAAATGGAGGTAATGATAAATGAGGGTTTTAAGGCCTTGGAGACATAGAATTCAATTAAAAATAGGTGATAACACTTTGGGTCGTCACAGATCCGTATGGCTCCTCTACCAAATTTTGAAGAAGGTCAATCTACGTAAATACCACCGAGGTTCAATGGCCAATACTATGAGTGTTGGAAGACAAAAATGCATGATTTTATTGTGGCTGAAGATCTTTAGTTGTGTGACGTTATATGTGATGGTCCTTACATCCCAACAAAGGTAGTTGGAGACCTTCCATTGACAATGCCAAAAACCAGAAAAGAAAACACCGATGCAGATAGGAAAGTTGTGCAAAACAATTTTCGTGCCAAGAAAATTTTAATGTGTGGAATAGGACCTGCTGAATACAATAGAATCTCTGCTTGTGAAACTACCAAGGAGATATAGAAAGCTCTGCAAATAGCACATGAGGGAACCACTCAAGTAAAGCAATCTAAGATTGATATAGTCCCCACCGACTATGAACTTTTTAAGATGAAAGATGACGAATCCATTCAAGATATGCACACAAGATTCACCTCTATCATAAATGAGTTACACTCACTTGGTGAAATTATTCCTAGGAACAAGTTAGTAAGGAAAATTCTCAGTATCCTGCCTAGTTCTTGGGAAAGAAAAGGTGAATGCTATTACTGAAACAAATGACCTGTAGGAGTTGACCATAGATGAGCTGGTTGGAAATCTGAAGACCTACGAGATGAAGAGGAAGATAGATAGTGAAACAAGAGAATCAAAGAATGAAAAGAACCTAGTACTCAAAGTTGAAAGCAATGACTCGAGTGAGGAGTACAGTGACATGGCTTACTTAACCAAAAGGTTTTAGAAGATGGTTGGAAGAAATAGAGAAATACTAAAAAGGGGCAACTGCAGCAAACCAAAGAAATATGATCTCTGCCATAAGTGTGGAAAGTCAGGGAACTTCATCAAAGATTATCCTCTCCGGAAGCAAGAACACTCCAAGTACAACCCTTGAGAAAGCACCCAAGAGGAACCCAGTTCCTCACAAGCACTTCAAAAGGAAGATATCAGCTGACAATATGGTGAAATATGTTCTTGCAGCATGGGGAAACTCCTTTAGTTAGTCTGAAGATGAAACTAATGCAGGTGAAAAATCCATAATGGTAGTTGAGAGTTAGAAAAATGAATATGATTCAATATTTGCTTTGATGGCCCAATTAGATGATGTTGAAGACGATATATGATTCAATATTTGCTTTGATGGCCCAATTAGATGATGTTGAAGACGATGACAACAGTGAGGTAAATTTTAGGGATGTTCAGAGAAATCTGAAATCCTACTCTCCTAAGAAACTCATGTCTTTAGCTACTGTATTTATTGATGCCTATCATAGTCTTGTGGAGGATAAGGATGCCTTGACCTTAGATCTAGGAGAAGCTGAATACGGAAGAGATGACTTAGTGGTTGTAGTTTTTGACCATAAGGAAACCATTGTGAACTCCAGTAAAGAAAAAGATGCCTTAGTGAAGCGAGTGTCTGAGAATGTGGAAGACAGAGATGATCTCTTGGTAGTGATTGCAGACCTAAGGGAAATAATAGAGGGAATAGGAACTGAGTCAAAACCTGGAAATTCTGGAAAAAGGAAAAGAGGTAGCCAATGAGGAACGCATTAGGCTTGAAAACGAGTTAAAGGCTGTGAGAACTAGCCTGTGTGTTGAAAC
Source organism: Nicotiana glauca (assembly GCA_026770625.1). Classification (NCBI taxonomy): domain Eukaryota; kingdom Viridiplantae; phylum Streptophyta; class Magnoliopsida; order Solanales; family Solanaceae; genus Nicotiana; species Nicotiana glauca. The sequence continues at coordinate 14,804 of MU788861.1, forward strand.
TGCGAAAAACAAGCATCTCCAAATTGAATTGGAAAGAGTAAAAAATGATCTTGAAAAGTCCCTAAAGTGGACCTGGTCCTCATAAGCTATCACTGCCATGCATGGTAATAATGGTGGAAATAGGTAGGGAATAGGGTTCCAAAGGGAGAAACCCCTTGCCACCCCCATAGCAAGTATGTACTGTACCAAATAACTGGGTGTATACCTACTGTGGGAATAACGGGCATTTCAAGGGAAATTGCCAAGCCAGGGTCCGGTCCATTCGGAAAAACAGTGTTTGCTGAAAATGTAACTACTAAAAAGGTACCTGGTGCCACACACAAAAAACAAATGTTACCTGCATGGACTAAGAGAGCTGTTATTCATCCTCTTTCCTACTAGAAGGGACACCAACTTTTTTGGGTCCTAAGACTAATTCTTGATTTCCTTGTACATGGAACAATGAAAAGAAGCAGTCAACAATGGTTCAAGGATAGTGGATGTTCAAAGCACATGACTAGGAACACCATATACTTCCTTTCACTAAAAGCCCTGCAAGGAGGGAGTGTATCATTTGGCAATGGGAAAAAGGGATACATTATTGGAGTTGGAAATGTCGGGAAATCACTTACTCACTCTATTGAGAATGTGTACTATGTCAATGGTCTTAAGTACCGTCTCTTGAGTGTCTCTCAGATCTGTGATAAAGGAAACAAGATGGAGTTCTTGTCCAAGACATGTACAGTTACTAATATGGTAACTGTTGAAGTGGTACTTGCGGCCAAGAGATACAAGAATATCTATGTTGCTGATTTCGAGTCCATAAAAAGTAGTGATCTGAGTTTTCTGAAAGTTGATGATGATGATGTTGAACTCTAGTACAGAAGATTAGGTCACACGAGCTTCTCTCTTCTGAATAAACTAATTCAGAAGGACCTGGTCCGTTGTCTGCCCATGTCAAAGTTCAAAGTACAGAATGTGTGTGATGCTTGTGCTAGAGGAAAGCATGTGAAGTCCTCTTTTAAGTCTAGAAAGGATGTAAGCACCTCAAAGCCACTCGATTTTCTGCATATGGATTTATGTGGCTCTATGAGAGTAGAAAGAAAGGGAGGAAATTTGTGATAGTGTATGACTACTCCATATTCACATGGACTCTGTTTCTTAGAACAAAAGATAAAACGTTTGAGGTATTTGTTGCTTTTTTGAAGAAAATCCAGGTGAAAATGGATTCTAGAGTCACATGTATTAGATCATATCATGCAACATAATTTGACAATTCCAAATTTGATGAGTTCTGCAATGAAAATGGCATTACTCACAACTTCTTAGCTCCAAGAACTCCCCAGCAAAATGAAGTTGTGGAAAGCAAGAATACAACTCTTAAATAAATGGAAAGAACAATGCTTATCGACAGTGGGATTGCAAAAAACTTATGGGCTGAAGCTGTCAACACTGCCTGCTAATTGGTGAACATGTGCATAATCAGATATCTCCTGAACAAAACCCCCTATAAGTTACTGAATGGAAGGAAACCCAAGTTGACTCACCTAAGAACATTTGGGTGCAAATGCTATGTTCTCAACAATGGAAAGGATCATCTTGGTAAATTTGATTCCAATAGTTATGAAGGAATCGTTCTAGGGTATTCTTCTCAAAGAAAAGCTTACAAGATATGCAACAACCAGACTCAATGTGTTGAGGAAAGTGTTCATGTTATCTTCGGTGAGACATATCCCTCATGTGAGAAAAGTGCCAAGGATGATCAAGATAGAGAGCCCTAACTTGTTCCTAGTGAAGTCATTGACATGACAAATGGAAAGGCAAAGATGATTTTGCCTGACCTGTTGTTGGTTCACGAAGAACCTCCATTTCAAGTTGTTAGCGGTGATATTTTGAGCACCACAAAAGGTTTGACTCATAGGCTGAGTAGCTCGAAGCCTTCTAATTTGGAGCTGACACGTTCAAAGCTCTTTTGCTTGTTAAGGGTAGCATGTTTAACCGGTTCTTTTTGAAGTAGATTCGAAGTAATGGCCTATGATTTTGTAGGGACGGTAGGGCATCCCCAAGTCACATTAATTCAGCTGGTACAGCTGCCTCATTGAGGGCTTACGAATTTGGAGTTCCGACCCTGAAGTCATGTGAGTGCTGAGTTAGTGACGCTAGTCTTTGAATATTTTGGGGCATTTCGGGGTATGATATGCTCTGGTGAAAGATATTCTTTGATTGCTTGGCACAAGTACATGCTGTATTGCTATTATGAGTTCGGCTTATGCGAACACGATTCGTTTGACTGTTTTTCCCGGTATATCATTTCCTATAGGAATCTTGTTAGTCGTTCCTCATTTTTTTTTGAGTGGGTGAACTCTCAAGGGGATGCCCTCCAGTGTTCGAGGTTGATTGCAAAAGAATCATTGTGCATTTGGTAGATCCTTCTTAGGTAGTGCATGGACGTCGCCTTGTTAAAAATCTTACTGGTGAAACCCTCTTCGGGATTAGAGCTCGACCGGAGGAAAAGAGTGCAACGGATTCCTTTAAGGACATAGAGATGTTCGGGTTGGGTTAGCACTTTCGATAGCCCTGATCGGGTGCCTGCATATGGGTAAGTGTAAAATAATTAAAAAGGGAGGTGGTCTTACTTTATCGTGGGATGTGCTGACGATGTTCCAAGGTCTGACGTCTCTCACTTGTTTGGAGTGAGGACTCGGTCGGTCCTCCGTCATGTTTAATCGAGCTTAGCTAAAGACGTTGTTTGATTATCCTTTGGCTCTTTCGAGAGTGGATATATTGGTGGCGGCGCTATGTTACGCACTAAGAACACTTGCCTTGCCGTGTGTTGTTACCTGTAGATGGTTTTAATCCTATCCTTTGTTGGAAATTTCATCATTTGGCGGATGGTTGATGGTAAGCTCCCATGCAGTGTATCCTAGGTAACCCGAATAAGGAATTGTATTTCACGTCTCCTTCGATGATATGGAACTTGATTTTTTGGGTTGCGCTAGCCATGCTGATTGGGAAAGTGATCTCTTTTTTTATTGTTTCGATTACCGTGTTGAATTCTTTAAGGACTCGAGTGGCGGGCTGATCTATTACCCTCGACCTGATAGTGTTGGCCGAGCTACCTAGATCCATGAACATATGTTTTATTTGAAATGAATTAACGAGGAAAGAGGTTACCAGGGTGCCGTTATGAGGTTAGGATGAGGTTTCAGAGTCCTCCTCGTTGAATGCGAGGTTATCCTCGGGTATGCATCCCAAAGTTCGCTTTTCTTTGGTGGCAGATATTTTTGTCCTTCTCATCACGGGTTTTGGGGGAGTGTTGATTTCTCCTAATATCATGTGGATAACATGTCGTGGCTCATTTACTTCATTCTTCTAGGCCGTGCGTATTTATGAAGTTCACGTACTAAATTGTGATTCCTCTAGGAAGAATATGATTGAATAAGCCTTGGCCATTTGGCATCCCTAAATTTGCTGATGGGGAATACAATGTTCGATGTGTCGACGCTGAAGTTGTATTCTGATAAGCGAGGTGCCTCCATTAGATCTGGCTCTGCTAATGAATATTTCAGGGTCCTATCCTCGGTCTGATCTTTGATCATTGCAATATAAGTCAATCCTAGGGGAATTCCTCTTATCTTGTATGTATGAATGATATCATTCTTTGTTTGGTTTCGACTCCTTTGCCAGGAGTCTACTCGGATGTACTGAGCCCGAGGGGGCTCCCAACTGGTCATCCTCAACCTCGATCTTTGACTGATATCGGTTGTGGACATCCTACCAGGTTACGATGAGATGCTCGATCAGATTCTCTTTCAGCTGCCTTGAGACCATTAAGCTTCGTCTATTCATGCCTTGAGTGAAGGCCTGCACCGCCCAGTTCCATTTAGAAGCGAGATACGAATTCTCTTAGCATTTCATTCTGCCTCTGCTTAATCTTGAATGTGTCGGACTTCCTTATTGCTACTTTGATGGCACCGGCGTGTGCCTTTATGAAGGAGTCTGCTAGCATGGAAAATGCATCTATGGGGTTGGGAGCTAGGTTGTGATACCACATCATGGCCCCCTTCGAGAGTGTTTCTCCGAACTTCTTCAGTAAGACTGACTCAATCACATCGTTCTTTACATCGCTGCCCTTTACCGCGCAAGTGTAGGCAGTAACGTGCTCATTAGGATCTGAGGTCCCATTGTACGTTGGGAGTTCCCGCTTTCTTAACTCTTTTGGAATTGTCTTCAGGGTCATTTTTTTAGGGAACGGTCTTTGTATGAACTTTTCCGTATCTATACCTTTTAGGACAGGGGGTGCGCCTGGGATTTGGTCGACCCTAAACTTATAGCTTTCGACCTTCTTGTCGTTGGCTGCTATCATTTTTTCTCCCGACTCGATCCTTTTGGTGAGGTCCTCAAGCATTTTGACTATGGCAGGATCGGCTATTGATCCATTTTTGCTTGATCTCTCTAGTACATGTTCGGCCGGCAGAGTGGCTTCCGGTGCTGCCGTGCTGGGAGTCTTCGGGTGGCTTTGCAGCTGAGCGATAGCCAGCTGTTGTGCCTTAAACACTTCAAAAAATAACATGAAGGATAGATTCTCTCTCTTCCCGAGCTGGGGTTTTTTGGGCTTCCTATTGGTTGCTATGTTGTATGCTCCTGTCGGTGTGTGAGGTTTCATTGACTTGTTGTGCCTCTTATGAACCCGCATCCACTGGAATCGGTCTGAGTGCGTTATCAGGGTTATATGGTGGCGCACCAACAATTGGAATAGCCACATCATTTTTCCATGGTTTTCAATATTGTCGTTCTCCACTCCGCTCACTGAGCCAGACATTTTGACCTAAAAAGTGTGAAAGATAACTTGCGTTGTGCAACAAAACCAGCAAGAAAATAATTACTATTATTTTTAGCCTCACGGTGGGCGCTATATTTTTTACCATGAAAATGGTAATGACAATTAAATTTGTTGATGGGACTCTAAAAATACATGATCTATTTTTATGCTAGTTGTTAAGCAGTTGATGCTAGATGTATGAAGTTAAAAGATGAAATGCGAGCCAAAATGGAGCTATAATCGAACTGGGAGCTTTAGCTATTTGGGCCTCAGACACGCCGATGAGGGAACTCGAGGTCGATGTCTCTGCTCGGGTTCGAGCTATCACGGATAATCGGGAAAGTGTTAACAGTTAGGATATAATTGTTGGAGGCTTTTTATGGCCATTGACAAGCGATAATTGAAGACAAAGTATGAACGTAATAAATGAAAGTGGTAATCTCGAGCGAGTAAGTTAGAGAGAAAAGAGAGAGAGTTGTTATTTATCTTATGTAGAATAGTTTGAGCAACAGAAGGAGAGCCCTTACAAAATGATAGGGATCCCCTTTATATAGAAGGGGAATCCTAACATAGTACAAAATACATTAATTATAAATGTAGAGGGATGGGACAAGTATATGTGATACCCTGATATAGGTTCTGGGCAGGTCGGCTCTTTCAGATTTAGCCATGTGTCCTGGGGAACTCCCCATTCTTTCCTTAGCCTCGATCGATATTCATTTTAGGCCGGGTTTTGATGAGCATCGAGGAAGGGAACTATATAGCAACACGCATCCTCGAGGCCTCGAGATGTTTTTCCTAAATGAATTAAGCAAGGAATTGGACCCTCCGATTTTGCCGCATACAATATTCTTAAATGCCCCTATAGTTGGTGTGTCTAATGTGAAAGATGACTGTGGGTCTAACTTTTGGAATGCTGTGATAACGGATAATGTGAACCAAAAGGGGGACTAGGTTCACAAGAAGGCATTACTCCCAATTTACCAATTGCTTTCGAGTTGGTGAACAAAGTTCTGTTACCTTGTGCTTAGAGGAGGTCCATGACTTCCAAGTCTGACTTGTTTTTAATGGAGCAACTTGATAGCTTTAACCTGTCGCGCCCCCTTTTTTCCCTCCGCGGAGAGAGGACTTAGTTCCGACGTTCATGGGGGTAATAACTCATTTTCTTTTGGGAATTTGGGTTTTTGAAGAGTCGCCACCTAACTGATTATGGTGTGTTAGGGAACCTAGAGTGATTAACTCTTTGACTAGTTTGCATTACTAGAGATTTAGGGTAAGGGCTCAAAATAAACTTGAGGGGAAGGAGTTAGGCACCCCTCTCGGTCCACAGCAGTGGGTCTCGGCCGAACATATACTTATGAATTAGTCCCTTTTAACAAATAAATAGTTTAAACATGTTCTTGCAAATAAAGGCACATTTTAGACATTGTATGACTCAAGTAATAAGACAAAGAAAAGACTTGAACAAATTGCATGTATAGAGAAAAGTAAAGTTTAAATATCGGGAATTGGGAAAGAGGGGTTGTATGTTGGTTAGCCTACATGATCACCTAACAAAATGCCTGGTAATCACTCCTCAATGAGGGGCTACACGTTACATTAGCGCGTAGCCATCATATCCCTTTCTACCCAATTCCTTCCCCTTGGTCATAGCCAAAACCGTTCTAGAAACCTTGAAAATGTCCTATGCGTGCACTACCTAACCCTTCCTCATGGCTATGGAGGTATTTAGGAACTCTATGTTTGGATAGCTCTAGAACATCCTATGGTGTTTAAAAGGATAAAAGTCTAGGGGTCAATCAAGATCAATTAGGACTGCATTTAAATAGAATAAACTACAGGCTCACAGTTACCTCAACAAATATAACAAGTAAATGCACGTCGTCAAACATCAGTCAGGTACTTAAGAGAAAACCCTCGAACGTGATATCTAGGTGAGCAGGGATTATACAGTATTGAATTAAGACAAATTGCTGAAAAACCTATTTTTCCTACTGATTTTGACATTCAAATCTGAAAAGTTTTAACTAACAAAGCACAATTTTATAGTTGCAGAATTTAAATTGCCCTAGAGGCTAGCCTAAACGTGTACGTGTATTAGTGACGTCCTAAAAGCATGGTATCTATATTAATTAGGGATGCAGTAAAATAGTGAACAGTTTTCAAAACGAGCAGCTTGAGATCCTATAGACATGTTTTTTAGCAGTATTAATTTAAGGCAATGCTTGAAAAATCGTTAAAAGAAATGGATAGTTGACTAAACCAATTTAGAATGAACTAACATGAATTAAACTAATTTGTTTAACTAGACCGATTTTAAGTTCTATAGGCATTATATCTAGTTATTAAAGCTAATTTTTTAAATTATAGGCATGATATCGAAGAAGTCGAATGTGAATACATGCTGTAACAAAACCTGAACTTCAATTACTTTATACTCTATAGGAATGATATCTAATTATAAGGCAAATTTTAACCCTAGAAGCATGATCTCTAAAGCTATTTAGATCCTACCGGCATGGTTTCTAATATTGTGGAAGTAAAGCAAATATAACAAATACATTGACACTACCCTATAGGCATAATCTCTATTACTAAAGCCATTTAGATCCTATAGGTAAGGTTTCTAATATTGTGAAGCAAATATATCAAATGCATTCGAATTAACACAACCTTATAGGCATGGTCTCTACCATAATTTACCCACCATGTATATAATTACCCACCCCTATGTTGTTTCCAATAATTATAATAAGCCAAATGAATTAAAATACATAAATGAACATGAATTATTCTATAGGGAGCATGCAGTAGGCCTAAATGAATTCCAAGCCTCCCATAGCCTCAAATGCCAGAGTTCAATAGACAGTATCATGTCTAGGTGTGTCAGAGTTCCTTAAAGACCTCAAGGATCCCAGGCAGTGCTCACACCTAGACCTTTTCTCAAGCAATAAGTGATTTAGGTGCATAGTGGAAAGGCAAACTCTGTCATGCTAGAGTTCAAAGAGATCTCAAGGATCTCAAAGCAGTACACATGCCGCAGGCGCAGATCCTAATATTCTAGAAGTAATGTGAAAGTGCATGACATAGATTTATTCAAAAAATAGTGCAGAGATGACTTTAGAAGTAGAAATTTTTTTCAGAAACATGAAATAACTTGGTGGTAAAAGACAATTTGAGAAGAGTAACAAAACAACAGACAATCAATTGGTCATAAGAGACACTAGATTCAAAAAATAGCACTTAACAAATAGATCTCACATGGGGATAAAGGGATTGTGGCGCATAAGAATCACATTAGGGTACATGGATAGGGATAGAGAGAATGTATATTCACAAATTGCATGCAACACTTAGGATCTTAGAGATTCAGTAATTAGTTAGGACATATATAATAGTTGGTATCTTGAATAGGATTAAACATACAGTTTGAACATACTAGGTGAAGAAGCAAGCAGGAAAGAGTGCAGAGTATAAAGCATGCATTGATCAGGACAGAGTTTAGACATGCCGAGCAAGGAAATAAACAGGAATACAAGTTGAATTCATAATCGGTGAAATAGTGCAGGAATGAAACACATAGGACTTGGATTTCAAAACTTAATTAGAGACATACAGTTTAACAAAGGATGCAGAATATACAACAAATAAAGTTCCAATATCTAGCCTTGGCTTATAGCCGGCTAGATCAGTGAGCATCACAAGTAGCAGAAGAGAAAGATAACTTCAGAGTGTAATGAGTAGTGATTTCAAAACTAATGTTCGTTGTTTAGAACTTAAAATAAGAGGGGGTTGTATAGTAGCTAAAAAGTATAACGAATAAGGTAAGAGATCAATTAAGTAGCAAAATCAAGGAAGTCATATGTAAATCAGCAAGGTCATCCCTTAATCAAGGGACAATTAAATCAACGGTAAAGCATGCTACGTATTGAAGGAAATTAATCAAGTAAGGATTAGGTATAGAATAGGTAAGTAGGGGTAAATGAACATCAATTTTAATTAAGGAAACAAATCAGTAAGAATCAGCAAAAATACAAGCAAGACAATAATTAAGGCAAACAATTCAATCAAATCAAGTAGAGAGGTTAGAGTCAAATGTTTAAGGGAAAGTGTTCAAATCAACCCAGGAAACAAGGAATTTAGAATACTCAAAGAGAAAGTTATGAAAGAGTCAGCATGTTTAGTATATAAAATGGGGTAAAACTTGAATAGTCAGGATTTCACATAGCTTTAACAAAACATATATTTAAACGACACTACTTCAAGAAAAAATATACAAGTCTTAACATGAATGGTCTGTATGAACACAAGCATATATAATTCGTAAAAGGGTTGAACCAAGAAACTCAGTAGAAGCATATTAGGACAAGAAAATCACGAGAACCCAAAGCAAGAACACAATCAGATATACCACTAATCAGAAAACAAACGAAGAAACACAAAAAATTGGGGTTTTCAAACCAAACGAGCTAGGGTTGTAATAGACTTAAAAAATCAGTCGTAACATATGAGAAGCAGAAAATTAAACACAAAAAGTCATTAAACAATTTGTAAAAAAAAATTCTAGAAACCTAGTTTAGAAAAAGATGAAAATCACATGATTCTTGTAAAGAATATCAAGGCCGTTGTATTAGATTTGCATATATCTAAGAGGTTTAGAAAAGAAATTAGGGTTTCAAAAAGAACAACACATAAGTGAAGAAATATAAGAAACCCATAGATCGTAGCTAACACAGGACGATTTTACTCGAAATCTCACTAGAATGGCCTGAAACAGGCGAGAGAAGACCATAGCTACAAGCCAACTAGCCACCGTCCCTTGAGAGACCCTGAGATGGTAAGAATTACGTGAGAGAGGCCATTGGAGGCCTGGAAGGTAGGTGAGAAACCACCGAAGATAGCTATAGATGAAGATAAGTGAAGTGATTAGGGTTAGATTTTTTAGAGTGTTTGAGAGCAGAGGGGGATTTTAGGGTGGCGGGTCTTGTAAAATTATAGGGTATGGGGGATCTTTTGGGTTTATTTTAGGAAGTGTTGATAGTGGCTGCTGATCTTTATGATCAACGTCCGAGATTGAAGGGTATGGGGGAACAGATCGGGTATTTGGGGTGTGGGCCTGGTAATTTAATTGGGGATTGAGATGGTAATTGGGTTAGGTTGGGGTTGGATTGAGGTTGAAATTAAAAATAAAATTAGGCCACATTTTAAATAGCCATTTTAATACTATATAATTTATAAGAAATAGTAAATGTTTTCTAAAAGATACTTTTGTGTAATAAAATGATTTAAAATAGTTGTTTAACATTTTAAAAATATAAAAGATCATTTTATACATCAATAAGGTAATTATGCATTAGTAGGGCTATTATTGCAAAGATATGCAATTTAGCCTAAAAATTTAAATGCAATTACAAAAAATACACTAAAAATGTTTAAACACTGTTTTGGCATAAATAAATAATTTAGATGACTAAATCACCATAAAAATAATTGGAAAGATAATTATCGGAAATTTTATAAATAAAAAGGGGAAGAAATAAATCAATTCGGAGCCTTTAAAAATTAATGAAAAAATTATAAAAATTCTTATACATGTTTGTAACTGCCCCATGTTTACTCGGGAAGGAAGAAAGTGTTTTTGGGTAAAGAAATGATAGCCAATTTTGACCGGACAGGATATTTTGTAAGATAGAGGCCGGACTCTAGTCTTGAGTTGCCTATATATCCCTGGATTTAGAGGAATCAGGGCATATTTAGTTCTAGATTTATTAAATATACCGATGAAATCATTGCAAGAACGGACAATGGATGCAAAAGCAGCTATGGTGAGCGGTTACGGTTTGAGACATTTGAAGGTATTGGAGTGAGGTCTCTCCTACTAGGATATGGGTTACTTTCTGGTCATCTGCAGATGAAAAGATGTTGCCGACACATATTTGCGCAAAAAATTAGACATGATGCAGATTCCCTTTGGACCATAAAGGTTGTCTATGGATGGTTAAAGATGACGTCACGGGATAATGACGTCCTGGGCCATGAATTGTTAAGTGAGGGATTCGCAGGACATGAAATGTTGTTCACGAGTCATGCAGATGGTACCTCCAAACCATGACACCTTTGAATAATGATATGCAAATTGGGTAGATCCTAAAGCCATGGTATGGTGTCTTCCGCATGAGGATGATGCCTTTTAGACTGTGACGCCTTTGGATAGATTGAAAATGTTTCAGCCCATGATATGCAATACGATCTAAACAAGACAAGGCTTAGTCTTGTGAAATGGAGGGTAGAGCTTAGCCCGATTGAAAAGCAAATAGTTAGAGAAATATTTGTGCAAAGATGGACAATGCTTAGTCCCATGCAGGTATGGAGATAGGGATTAACCTTATGCAAATATGGAGGCAGGGATTAGCCTCATGCAAATATGGAGGCAGGGATTAGCCTCATGTAAATTTGGAGGCAAGGATTAGCCTGAAGCAAATATGGAGGCAAAGATTAGCCTCATGCAGATAGGGAGGTAAGGAGTAGCCTCATGTAAAATAGGGAGGCAAGGATTAGCCTCAGGAAAATATGGAGCCAAGGATTATCAATATGCAAATATGGAGGCAGGGAGTAGCCTCATGCACATGAGGAGGCAAAGATTAGCCTCATGCAAATATGGAGGCAGGGATTAGCCTCATGCGGATAGGGAGGCAAGGATTAGCCTCATGCAAATATGGAGGCAAGGATTAGCCTCATGCAAATATGGAGGAAGGGATTAGCCTCATGCAAATTGGGAGACATGGATTAGCCTCATGCAATATAGGGAGGCAAATATTTGCCTCATGCAAATAGGGAGGCAGGGAATAGCCTTATGCAAGATAGGGAGGCAAGTATTAGCCTCATGCAAATGTGGAGGCAAGGATTAGCCTCATGAAAATTGGAGGCATGATCTAGCCTCACGCAAATGAGGAAGCAAGGATTTACCTCATGCAATGTGGAGGCAGGGATTAGCCTTATGCGGATAGGGAGGCAAGGATTAGCCTCATGCAAATATGGAGACAAGGATTAGCCTAATGCAGATATGGAGGTAAGGATTAGCCTCATGCAAATAGGGAGGCAAGGATTGGCATCATGCAAATATAGAGGCAACGATTAGCTTCATGCAGATATAGAGGCTGGGATTAACCTCATGTAGGTATTGAGTCAAGGATTAACCTCATGCAAGTATGGAGGAGAGGATTAGCCTCATGCAAATATGGAGGCAAGGATTAGCCTCACGAAAGTGGAGGCGAGGATTAGCATCATGCAGAGAGCAAGTATCAAATAAGAGTAGTATACGTCTTAATTGGAGATATATTCGATGTCCGATGTTTTGATTGGTAGGGAATTTGTTACATGTATACATTTGCTGATGCTATTGCTATATCATATGAGCCTGCGTTCAAAGAAAAAATTTAAGTTTTGTGAGGGGAGGTTGGTTCGTGCTTCTGTCTACTGGCATTGCTTTGCTTCATTCTGGAAGCCCTTTTCGAGTTCCCTGGATAGAACCTGACTGTTATAGAAATAAAGTTTTCAAAAATATGTAATTATTTGTAAAAATAGAGTTATTTTAGAAACTTATTGATATATCAAGTGATTTTAGATGAACTAGTGACTGTAACACACTTCAAAGACATTGTAGCTCTCTTATGTTTGGAATTTTGTGGGTCCTCCTCAAAATTCTGCCCCAGTTTGGTAGATGATCTTTTGACTATTTTTGGATTATAGGCCTTGCTGAACCTCCTTCGGAATTTTGAGAATCCTTCTCAAAATTTTGTCCTAGATTCTTAACCGATTTCTGACCATCTAACATAAGCTGGTGTTGGATGGATTTGCTCTGGAATTTTGAGGGTCCTCCTCAAAATTCTGTCCCAATTTCTGATCTTGGGGAAAAATGGAAATTATAATATGATATGACAAAATCCATAAGGCTACCTACTTATACCCTCTTAAATGGGAATTAGGCCAAGCGTAGTTCAATTACAACAAATGAGGAAATGTAGCATAATCTAAGCATAGTATCTCTTGACTGCGTGTGAATTGATTGGTTTTGGCCATATTTCTCCATCTATTCCTGAAAGTATGAGTGCTCCTCCCATTACCACCCTATGAACCATATACGGACCTTTCCAATTAGGAGAGAATTTCCTTTTGGCTTCATCTTGATACGGGAAGATCTTCTTTAGCAGCAACTATCCTGGTGCAAATTGCCTTGGTTTGACATTTTTCTTGAAAGCTCTAGACATTATGTTCTGATAAAGTTGGTTGTGACACACTGCGTTCATCCTCTTCTATTGATAAGGGCCAATTGTTCATAGAGACTTCTTATCCACGCTACATCGCCGAGTTTAGCTTCCTGTATGATTCTTAAATAAGGAATATATACCTCGGCTGGGATGACAACTTTGGTACTATAAACCAACATTTAGGGAGTTTCCCTGGTTGATGTGCGAGCTATAGTGCGGTATCCCAATAAAGTAAAAGGTAGCTTCTCGTGCCATTATTTGTTGTTCTCTGTCATCTTTCTTAGTATCTTCTTGATGTTTTTGTTGGCGGATTCTATGGCTCCATTCATATGAGGTCTGTAGGCTGTGAATTCTTGTGCTTGATTTTGAATGTTTCACAGATAGCTTTTATCAGATCACTATTGAGATTGGTGGCATTATCAGTAACAATGGACTCAGGAACTCCAAATCGATAGACAATACGATCTTTGAAAAAATATGCGATGACTTTCTTGGTCAAAACTTTGTAAGATGTAGCCTCTACCCATTTTGTGAAGTCATAGATGGAGACCAGAATAAACCTGTGCCCGTTTGAAGTAGTGGGCTCGATTGGACCAATAACCTCCGTTCCCTAGGTGGTGAATGGCCAAGGTGAGCTTGTTGTATTGAGTTCGTTTGGCGGCATTTTTATCAAATCGGAATACACCTGACATTGAAAGTATTTGCGGACATATTGGATTCAATCCGTCTCTATGGTCATCCAAAAATAACCAGCCTAAGTATCTTCTTAACCAAGACAAAAACATTCATGTGAGGGCCGCAAGTCCCTGCATGTATCTCCTCAAGTAGCTTAGAAGCTTCTCTTGCATCGATACATCTTAGCAATCCCAACTTGGGAGTTCTCTTGTACAAGTTTTCTCCGCTATAGAAGAAGCGATTGGACAATCTCCGGAGTGTGCATTTCTTAGTGTAGTTTGCGTGGTCTGGATATTCTCCATTTGACAAATACTCCTTGATGTCATGGAACCAAGGCTTTCCATCCGTTTCTTCTTCGACACGTGCACAATATACCAGCTGATTATGGATGCTCACAAAAATAGGATCAATATAATTCTTATCTGGATGTTGTATCATAGATGACAAGGTGGCCAATGCATCAGCAAACTCATTCTTAATTATGGGCACATGTCGGAATAATTTCATTGCGAACCTCTTTCTCAGTTCCTGCACATGGTGCAGATATGGCAATATCTTGGAATTCTTGGTAGCCCACTCTCTTTTTACTTGGTGCACAAGCAAATCTGAATCACTGATTACCAGCAGCTCGTGAATGTTCACGTCGATTGCCATATTGAGCCCTAGTATGTAGGTTTCGTACTCTGCCATGTTGTTGGTGCAAGGGAATCTATGTTTAGAACATATCGGATAATGTTGATGATATCAAACTCACTTAATAGTATTTGCCATTTGGCTAACTTTTTAGTCGGCATGGGTTTCTGGAATATGTACTTCAAAGGGTCCATCCTGGATATGAGGTATGTAGTGTAGGCATAGAAGTAATGCCTCAATTTCTTAGTTGTCCAGGTCAAAACACAGCAAGTGCATTCCAGCAGAGAGTACCGTGCATAGTAAGGTGTGAACTTCTTACTCAGGTTGTATATGACCTGCTCTTTCCTTCCTATCTCGTCATGGTTTCCCAAAAACACATCCGAAGGGTCCATCCAATACAGGTAGATAAAGTAGCAAAGGTCGTCCTTGTTCTGGCTGTACCAGAACTGGTGTTGTGGATAGGTACTCCTTTATCTTGCCAAAAGTTTTCTGACAATCCTCGGTCCAGCTTGTTTCGGCATCTTTCCTTAGCATCTTGAAGATGGGTTCACATACGACTGTGGACTATGCTATGAATCGACTGATATAGTTGAGACGTCCTAGGAAGCTCATCACGTCCTTTTTTCTCTTAGGTGGTGGTAACTCCAGAATAGCCTCGACTTTAGATGGATCTAGATCTATCCCTCGACGACTGATGATGAATCCTAATAACTTTCCTGCGGGAACCTCGAATGAACACTTTGCGGGGTTAATTTCAAGTTGTATCTCCTTAGCTGGTCAAAGAACATTCTCAAGTCCACTGTGTGATTTGTATCCTTCTTAGATTTGATAATGACGTCATCCACATACACCTTTATTTCCTTGTGTATCATATCATGGAAGATGGTTGTCATAGCTCTCATGTAAGTAGCCCCAGCATTCTTTACACCAAATGGCATCATATTGTAGAAGTATACCCCCAAGGTGTGATAAAAGTAGTGTTCTCCGCAACTTCTTCATCCATCTAGATCTGGTGATAACCTGCGAAGCAATCCACAAAGGATTGGAGTTCATGCTTGGAACAGATATCGATCAAAATGTGTATGATTGGCAGTGGGAAGTCATCCTTGGGACTTGCACTATTTAAATCCTGATAGTCAACACATACCATGACTTTCCCATCTTTCTTTGGAACTAGCACAATGATGGCTAACCAGGTTGGTACTCAACCACCCTAAGAACTTTGGCTTTGATCTGCTTGGTAACTTCCTCCTTGATTTTCAAGCTCATGTCTGGTTTGAACTTTCTGAGATTCTGCTTTACTGGCGGACACATGGTATTAGTACGCAACTTGTGAGCCAATATGGACGTGCTTAAACCGGTCATGTCATCATATGACCATGCAAAAATTTCCTCATAATCATTTAAAAAACAAATGTAGTCTTCATTCTCTATTGGTAACAAGTAATTTCCTAGGTGAGTCTCCTTGACATTCTCGGCTTCTCTCAAATTTACTGCATCGATTTTGTCCAGATTGGACTTAGGCTTATTCTCAAAATTTCCAACCTCCTTGACGATTTCCTCGAGAATCTCATCTGAATCACTATTCTCATGTTGTGTTACCTCATTACATGTCACAATCACTGGTTCATCAGGAAAAGTAATAATAATGTTGTAGAAAGAAAAAGTGTAAAAAAATAATAATGAATAATGAAGAGCAAATGCATTTGATTAAAACCGAAAAAATCATCCAGACAATTACGGCTCGACAAATCAAGCATTTATTTTGAAATAGGTAAATATTAAAACAAAATTAATGGATATCTTAAATGCCTAGAACGACTATAGAAGTAAAATCTACCAAGCTATCGAGGGACTCGGCGGGATTGGGATGGTGTGGCGGTCTAGTTCTTGAGAACAACTCCCTTCTTTATGGTATGGATAGTGAGGCCATCTTCATCCTCTTCCTAAATTATTGAACTACAATACATGTCTTCATCCTCTAAGAACAAATTCTTCACCCCAGCTAGTGCTTCCTCTTCCGCAGTTCCCTATATCGTATCAGTTTGGTGAAAAGCTTGTTCTAAGAGTGGCAGTGGTTGCTCGAGAGGGTAATACGGTCTGTGCCATAGATGTGAGCAATCATTATACTCTTGCCATGCATACTGATATCCAAGCCCAAAGGTGGGACCATGACCCTTCAGTCATATTGATTTAATGATATCTTGGAGGTTCTTTCCCAACCCTTTACCGGGCTCATACCCAGACCATGCCAATATTGCTTTCTATTTTGCTACTCCACCATTTGTCCTTCTCAACAGCGTTGACATGTTCAATGTATTGATAGGTTTCCCCTCCTAGCCCTCTTTTATGTCCAATGACTGGGATGGTTTGACTGGTGTAGATGGGATTGCTACCATCTCCGCGAATGATCACCTCTTGACGATTCCATTCGAACTTTACGGCCAACTGTAGTGTGGAAGTCACGGCTCCAGTAGCATGGATCCATGTTCAGCTGAAAAGAAGATTATATGAGGTTGGTATGTCGAGCACCTGAAAGTCGACATCAAACCAAATTGGCCCCATCTCTAAGCAAAGGTTGATTTCCCTGATTGTAGCCCTTTGGGACCGATCAAAAGCTTTCACGTTCATGCTTCCTACCCGCATATCATGGAAAACTTTGTCTAACCTTTTTTAGAGTGTCCAACAGACAAATATTAAGGCTTGAACCTCCGTCAACCAAGACCCTCGTAATGAATTTGTCTTCAAATTGCACTGTAATATGCAATGCTCAGTTGTGATTCAACCCTTCAGGCGGTAGCTCATCTTTGTGGAAGATAATCTTATGACTTTTCAGTACTTGCCCTAACATATTGGCAATTTCTCCGCCAGTGATGTTATTCGGTACATGGGCTCCCTCAGCACTATCACTAAAGCGTTTATATGTGGCTCTAAATCTTTGCAACAGTGATAGGATAGATACCTGAGCAGGGATTTTGTTCAAATGGTCAACAATGGAATACTCCTTTGATTGTACTTACCTTCACAAGTCATCTGGCCCTATCTCAATGATGGACTTCCTTGTAGTGGCATATTTACTTGATCCTCCCAAGTGTTCAGCATCAGATTCCTCTACCTTTTCCTTCCCTTTTCGCCGAGCTTTAGCAACGTAATCCTAGGGTATTACTTTTCAATCAAAAGTAGGTGTGGTTGATACCTTCACTATAAAAGGTGTGACAACTCCTACTTCAAATAGAGCCGGGGTAGCCGTAGGCGGATCCACCTCTACCTCGAATGGAACTGATACAGCTACCTCAACTTCGATTTGGAACTGATTGTATACCATAATAAGAGTGAGTGTGACCGCAACGTTAAATTCACTTCCTTCTCGAATAAGCCCAATATACCCCATAAGGTCCCATTCTTTGTTCGACTCTATCACATGTATCCCACCACCTCTGTGATCAGGGAGGTGGTTGTTGCGGACATTTTGTGCGGCTTCCTTTGACTATTTGGCCTTGTTGTCAATTAGCGTATAGATATTGTCTTTCGATGTACGATATTCATTTGTGGTGTGCCCCTTCATATCGGAATAATTCGCATAAGTTTTGTTTGAATTGACCCATTGGGATGGATTTGCTAATGTCACAGTGGGAATATGAGTGACATAACCTGCGACTTTGAACCTTCCATACAACTGGTCGATGGGCTCAATAATGGCGGTGTATTGTCTTGGTGGCTTGCGGTCGAAGTTGGATCTTGGTCTTGGATAATTTTGGAGAGTTGGTGGCGATTAGAAATGACACAGTTGGGAGTTGTAGGTGTGATGGACATTGGTTGGTAGGGAATATCTATGATATGAGGGTTGATATGTGGATAGTGGTGCTTGGTACATGGGTGGAGATGTTTGATATGTGAGTGAAGGTGTTTGATATATGGCTGGAGGTGTTTGATAGGTAAATGGAGATTTTGGGCCCTGAGCCACCATTACTGCCCCAACATCTTTCTTCTCTGGTGTACTTCCTGATTGTAATGCGTTATTTGTGGCCTGTAGTGCCTCAAAATTTGTTACCATCTCCCTCTTGATTCCTTCATCGAATCGTTCCCCAAGTTTAATGATATAAGTGAATTTGTGATTTTGATAACCATCAACCTTTCCTAATATTGCAGATCTTGTGCTCTGACGAAGAACTTGTTCATTTGTTCTTCATCCGAAGATGGCCTGACCTTGGCTACTTCTGACCTCCAACGAGTAGCATACTCGCAGAAAGTCTCAGTAGGTTTCTTCTTAAGATTCTGAATGTAAAACCCATCCGGTGCTTTCTTTGTGTTGAACCTGAACCAGTCAATGAAATCTGATGCCATACTTATCCAATTGGACCATTTTTGGGATCTTGGCTGATGTACCAGGACAAAGCATCCCCAGTAAGACTCCTCGTAAAGATTTTCACTCTGATCTTTTCGTCTTTCCCAACCCCGACAAGGTTGTCATAATAGGTCCTCAGTTGAACCCTGGGATCACCTGTATCATCGAACACCTCAAACTTGGGAGGTTTGTACCCCTCTGGAAGTTCCATATCGGGCTGTATGCATAAATACTCATAGTTCAAACCGTCTATTCCTTTGTCTCCTTCGACTCCCTACACTCAACTCGTCAACTTCTTAAGTTCTTCAGCCATTTTTTTAATGAGCATGTCCTTATCGGAGGATTTCGGTATATAGGAGATTGGTTGGAGAGAGCGAGGTACAGTTTCCACATATATGGGGTTACTCTAATAGGTGATAGGGATTTGGGTTTAATGATGGTCATTGGTTGAGTTTTAGGAATCAGAAATGGGTTGTGGTGTGTTTTGGGGAGTATGGTAAGTGGTGATTGGTGGGTACTGAATTTGTTGATTTTGATAATGTGGCAGAGTTGGTATTGGTACGTGATTAATATTTTGGGGTGGAGTTGCATATTAATTTGGTGCGATAGGATTTTGTAGATGTTGGTTTTGTGTGTTTTGGGGAGGTGTCAAGTTCTTTGTCTTCTGTTGGTTGATGTCGGGGACATTCAGGGTGAGTAACAAGTTTGCCAAGTTGCGAACATGTTCAAGTTCTCCTTGCAATTCCAATATCTTTTGTTCCACTCTCAATACTAGGTCATTCGGTGTCGGAGTACTCCATCCATCTAAATTTGTTGTGTTCTCAGCATTCTCCTTTCGGATATCACATAAGTCGTCCATTTTTGCCTTTCCTTTACCTTTCCTATTTCTTGGAGGATGAGGAGGTGGAGGGCCTCTAGATCTAGTATGGTACGATGATGATGCCAGTATGAGTGAACCAACCTAAGGGATGGGAATAATAAAAATAAGGAAAAACAAAAAGGTAACAAGTTGGTGAGGATTTTGAAATGTTTGCAGTATTTAAACACATATTGCAGAAATGTAAATTCATGTCTTAATTCGGGAGCCTCGTTGTGCCTGAGGTAGGCCTAGCGACAAATAGATTTAGAGAACTTTAGATGATAATAAATTCTTCATTTCATAACATGAAAAATATATGAATCCCAAATGACACTAAGATAATAGAAAAGTAAGTTACTATTGGCACTTGGCCTTATTATATTTTAGGAAAGCAAATAATTCTAGCCTACTTGGTCCTAGAAGGACCTTCCCAGATTTGATCTTCCAGACTCCATCATATAGGTCCCCCAGCTCGCGCAGACCCAGCAGTAAGTAGGCTCTGGCCAAATGTCCTCCTTCAGCTCCTTCAACATTCTGGCAATCCTTGATCCTCTTTATGACCTTACCTTCTAGCTCCACTATGTCTCGCTCCAGATACTCCAACTTCCTGTTAGAAGTGACTGCCATTTCTTTCCATTTTTTTATCAACCTTACATTCCTCTCATGTATTTCCCGGTGCTCATTCTCGAAGTCGTGGACTTTCTTGCCCAACCATTGTATTTTACTTGAGCTTCAACTTCTTCATCTATGATTCTATTCCCTCGACTGGCCCCTAACATCACCATTCCTTTTATATTATCCTCTAACCATGCTTGGTAGAGAGGTTCCCACCCTGCATGAGACCTATCGGGCTCGATGGTGTTCTTTTCCACAATGATCTTTCAGTGCCACATGCACTGAGCTTGGAATTTGTAAGGAACATCGTCATCCATAAAGTCGGCTCTGAAGTGGCTCATCTTGGTGATCCTGGGTACAACCTGTTTCCTACCTGCTTGCCACATAACTCGAATTGGGATGTAAGGGTATATCTTTCTCAACCCGATCAACACCAAGTTTGGAGCGTCCCTAGATCTGATAATGAATTCATCCGTCGAAGAACTGTACCCACTCTTTGGCATTTTCCAACTGAACAAACCTGTCCGGAATGTAAGTCATTCGCTTGGGGGTGTGGAAGGCAATATGGTTGTTACAAGTCCTACAAGGAAATTCTTGGCCATAATGACCCTTATGAAGATGTTCTAATAACACAATTGCAGCAATAGATTATAACCCTCGAAACGCCGGACCCCTCTTCGACAGTGCTCCGAGCCTTATGGAAATTGGCGATGATAATGGGGACTATGGTGTATGTCTGTCCATTGGTACCTTCCATCAAAGTCTTGGCAACCAAGGCCGACTAGTGTGGATTCTTTCCCTTTTCATCGAGAATACTATCAGCCTAAGAAATATACAATGAACACGAACACTCTATGGTGGATGTTGCCCAAAGAAGTGAGAGAGAGCTCATCATGGTAGGTACGGTAGGACTTGCTATGGCCATACCTCTTGTATAGATATTTGAAGGGTATGTAAGATTCCTTCAGGCAGACTAGGTCAGCATTTTTCTTCAGCCCCATCATCTTTAAAACCCCTTTACCAGTATGATTCATCGGTACCAATAACCCGGGGCCATCCCAAATCAACCCTGCAAGCCCTCCAATTTCTTCTAGAAGTGGTGTCATTTATATGTCACTAAAATGGAACACAGCCCTTTCACTATCCCAGAAGAAAGTGGCAGCCTCGATCAATCTTTTGTTTGGCTCAATCTCTAGTAGATAAGACAAGTTACCCAGGTACTTTCTTACATGTTTCTTGTCACTTAAGGAAAGGTCCTCCCACCAATTTAGCAGCAATGGTGGGATGTTTCTAACCATACCGAATCTGGGGACCTCATGCCTCATTTTCTACAAAACAAAAGGGCTAGACTTTCTCCCCACCAGACTTGACTATTTATGCATTCATGATTAGCATATCGACATTTAGTTCTTCAAATTAATGTACAGAATGTGGTTGTGTCCGTTGGGATTATGGAAACCTTGATGGAATTTTGGATAAGGTTTATCTTAAAGGATCATTATGTGGACAACATATTGATTCGACTAAGTTTGACCAAGATGCATGCACAACTTCGACCAGAGTAAGGTTACTATAGGGGTTTAGATTGGTACCCTCAAGCAAACAACTTGAGGGGGAAAGGCACGGAACCGTCAACTGCACCGGTGATCGACTAGTTTTACCGCAAATAAACCTTTCCTAATCTAAGGGTAATAAATAGGAAGATCTCAACCACTCATAAAGCGTTGCTATAGAATTTAATATGCATGAGTAGAATATGATGCGGAGCATTCTTTATGCAGCGATAAATAGCATATAGTCAAATATTTGCATGTAGGAAAAAATAAATATGATATTTAAATAATTGAAAGACAATTACGGAAAAAGAAAACAAAGAGACAAGTCAGTTTCAGGAATAGATGCTTAAAATAGGCAATTAAATTAAAATAAGGGAAAGGGTACGGGATAAGGCATGCTTGGACAAATTCAAAAATATAAGTTCGTTATAGTAAGAGCCTAAAATATCCCCAGCAGAGTGGCGATGCTGTCGCGCCCCCTTTTTTCCCTCTGCAGAGAGAGGTGTGGGTTCATGGGGGTAATAACTCATTTCCTTTTTGGAATTTGGGTTTTTGAAGAGTCGCCAACTAATGGATTATGGTGTGTTAGGGCACCTAGAGTGATTAACCCTTTGACTAGTTTTCATTACCAGAGATTTATGGTAAGGGCTCGAAATAACTTTGAGGGGAAGGTGTTAGGCACCCCTCTCAGTCCACAATGGTGGGTCTTGGCCAAACTTCTACTTATGAATTCGTCCGTTTTAACAAATAAACAGTTTAAACATGTTCTTGCAAATAAAGGCACGCTTTCGACAATGTATGACTGAAGTAATGAGACAAAGAAAAGACTTGAACAAATTACATGTATAAAGAAAAAGTAAAGTTTAAATATCGGGAATTGGGAAACAGGGGTCCTAGGTTGGTTAGCCTATAGGATCACCCCATGCAATGCCCGGTAATCACTTCTTAATGAGGGGCTACACGTGACATTAGGGCATAGTCATCATATCCCTTTCTACCCAATTCCCTCCTATTCTTCATAGCCTAATGCATTCTAGCAACTTGAAAATGTCTTATACGTGCACTACCCGTCCCTTCCTCGTGGCCCTGGAGGTATTAAGGACCTCTATTTTTGGACAATTCTAGACCATCCTAAGGTTTTCAAAAAGGATAAAAGTCTAGGCATCAATCAAGAACAATTAGGACTGCATTTAAAGAGAACAAATTACATGCTCACGGTCACCTCTACAAACATAACAAGTAAATGCACGTCTTCAAACAACATTCAGGTATTTTAGAGAAAATCCTAGAACATGATATCTAGGTGAGCAGGGATTATACAGTATTGAATTAGGACAAAGTGCCAAAAACCTATTTTTGCCTACTGATTTTGACTTGTTAAATCTGAATAGTTTTAAATAACAAAGTAAAGTTTTATACTTGCAAAATTTAAATCTCTTTAGAGGCTTGCCTAAATGTATATCAGTGACGTCCTAAAATGTGGTGTCTATAGTGATTATGGATGTAGTAAAATAGTGAATAGTTTTTAAAACGAACAGCCTAAGATCCTATAGACATGTTTTCTAGCAATATTAATTTAAGGCTGTGTTTTGAAAACTCATTAAAAGAAACGGATAGTTGATTAAACCAATTGAGAATGAACAAACATGAATTAAACCAGTTTGTTTAACTAGACCGATTTTAAGTTATATAGGCATGATATCTAGTTATTAAAGCTATCTCTTAAACTTATAGGCATGATATCTAACAAAACAAATGTGAATACATGCTGTAACAAAAATTGAACTTCAATTACTTTATACTTTATAGGCATGATATCTTATTATAATGTTGATTTCAACCCCATAGGCATGATCTCTAAAGCCATTTAGACCCCGTAGACATGGTTTCTAATATTATGGAAGTAAAACAAATATAAAAAATACATTAACACTACCCTATATGTATAATCTCTATTACTAAAGCAATTTAGACCATATAGGCATGGTTTCTAATATTACGAAGAAAACATCATAAATACATTCGAATTAACACAACCTATAGGCATGGTATCTACCCCAATTTACCCACCATGTATATAACTAACCACAAATTTTTCACTAATCACCCCAATGTTATTTACAATAATTATTACAAACCAAATGAATTAAAATACAGAAATGAATAGGAGTTAATCTAAAGGGAGACTGCAGTAGGCCCAAATGACTTCCAACCCTCCAATAGCCTTAATTGCCAAAGTTCCATAGACAGTATCATGTCTAGGTGTGTCAGAGTTCCCTAAGGACCTCAAGGATCCCGGGCAATGCTTACACCTAGACGTTTTCTCAAACAATAACTTATTTTGGTGCAGTGTGGAAAGGCCAGCTCTGTCATGCCAGAGTTCAGAGAGATCTCAAGGCTGTACACATGCAGAGGGGCAGAACCTAATATTCTAGGAGTAATGTGAATGTGCATGACATAGCTTTATTTAAAAAATATAGCATGGATGACTTTAGAAGTAGAAAAGTTCTTCAGAAATAGGAAAATCCTTGGTGGTAAAAGATAGTATGAGAAGAGTACCGAAATAAGAGACAATCAATTGGTCATAAGAGACATCCAGATTCGAAAAAGAGCACTTAACAAACAGATCTCACATGGGATAAAGGGATTGTGGCACATAAGAATCAAATTATGGTACATGGATAGGGGTAAAGGGAATGTATATTCACAAATTGCATGCAACACTTAGGATCTTAGAGATTCAGTAAGTAGTTAGGACATATATAATAGTTGGTATCTTGAACAAGATTAAACATACAGTTTGAACATGCTGGGTGAAGAAGTAAGCAGGAAAGAGAGCAGAGTATAAAGCATGCATTGAACAGGACAAAGTTTAGACATGTCGAGCAAGGAAATAAACAGGAATACAAGTTGAATTCATAATCGGTGAACTAGTGCAGGAATGAAACACATAAGGCTTGGATTTCAAAACTTAATTAGAGACATGCCAGTTGAAGAAAGGGTGCAGAATATAAGGCAAATAAAGTTCCAATATCTAAGCTTGGCTTTTAGCCGGCTAGATCAGTGAGTATCAAAAGTAGCAGAAGAGAAAGAGAATTTTAGAGTGTTAGGGGTAGTGATTTCCGAACTAATGTTCGTTGTGTAGAACTTAAAATAAAAAGTGTTTATATAGTAAAAACTTAACAAATAAGGTAAGAGATCAATTAAGTAGCAAAATCAAGGAAGTCATATGTAAATCAGCAAGGTCTTCCCTTAATCTAGTGACAATTAAATAAACGGTAAATCATGCTAAGTATTTAAGGAAAAGAATCAAGTAAGGTTTAGGTATAGAATATGTAATTATGGGTAAATGAAAATCAGTTTTAACTACGGAAACAAATCAGTAAGAATCAGCAAAAGTACAAGCAAGGCAATAATTGAGGTAGGAAATTCAATCAAATCGAGTACAGAGGTAAGAATTGAAAGTTTAAGGGAAAGTGTTCAAATCAACCCAGGAAATAAGGAATTCAGATAATCAAAGAGAAAGTCATGAAAGAGTCATCATGTTTGGTATATAAAATAGGTAAAACATGAATAGTCAAGATTTCAAATAGCTTTAACAAAACATATAGTTAAACAACACTAATTCAAGGAGAAATATACAAGTCTTAACATGAATGATTAGTATGAACACAAGCATGTAGAATCAGTGAAAAGTTTGAACCAAGAAATTTAGTATAAGCATATTAGGACAAGAAAATCATGAGAAATCACGAGAACCAAAAGCAAGAACACAATTAGATATACCACTAATCAGAAAACAAACGAAGAAACCTAGAAAATTGGGGTTTTCAAACCGAACGAGCTAGGTTTGTAATAGAATTAAAAAATCAGTCGTAACATATGATAAGTAGAAAATTAAACACAAATAGTCATTAAATAGTTTGCAAAAAAAGAAATTCCAGAAACCCTAGTTTAGTAAAAAAGACGAAATTCACTTGAAAATCACATTATTCTTGTAAAGAATCTCAAGACCATTGTAAAACTCACATGAAACAAACATAAATCATCTTAGATCTACACTGATCTAAGAGTTTTAGAAAAGAAATTAGGGTTTCGAAGAGACCAACACATAGGTGAAGAAATATGCTAAGAAACCCATAGATCGTAGCTAATACAGGATGATATTGCTTGGAATCTCTTTGAAATGGCCTGAAACAGGCGAGAGAAGACCATAGATGCAAGCCAACTAGCCTTAGGGGCCCCGAGATGAAAAGAATAACATGAGAGAGACATTGGTGGCCTAGGAACCAAGAAGCAGACCTTCTCTAAAAATACTTTGGAAGAATGTGAGTGCATTGAGAAGAATTGGGGGTTAGGAAGTACTTCAAAAATATCATATCTCATCAATGCTCAAAATAGTACAACTGAGGAGAATGGAACGTTAAAGGCTAGGAATGCTATCCTGGAAGGTCATCAGGCCCAAGAGGCCCCAGACTCATATGAGGAAGTGGCCCGTTTGACAAAGAAAATGTTGATCTAGGGGCACAAGTGGAGAACCTGAAAGCATAACCTAACAAAAGAAACTCTTGCTGCAACTTCCAAGCCCTCTGCTCCTAGTGCCTCTTAAGCAAACCTTTCAGTGGAGAATGTATCTGTAATGCTCCAAATTTCAGCAGTCCAATATTGCCTTTAATTTATAAGAAAAGGCAAATGTTTTACATGGAAATATTATTCTCTTTTGTTATCTAAATGTGTGTATTCTCTGTTTATCTTCTCTATCTTGTTGTGTGCACATATGTGGCATGAGTTAGCTAGGGTGGACTTCTTTATGTTATTTGCTTGCTTGTGTATTTTTAATGATGCCAAAAGGGGAAAGTATAATTAAAATAGAGATCTGATTAAGGGCGAAGCATAAAGTCAGGGGGAACATGTGAAGTTCATGTAACCTTATCTGGTTATTTCTGCTCTAAATATATGTTATCAATGTCTGAGTTTATCATCATCAAAAAGGGGGGAAATTGATGGTTTTTCAATGTCTTTGTCTTATGTTTTAATGATCTAACAAACTTACTATCAAGAACTAGATAGGGAACCTGACACACTTGGTACACGTTGCTAATGTGAATGGATTCCAGCCAAAACATCAGTTAATGTGAACTGCTGCTAGTGTAGAAAATAGAGAAATAAGATAGGGACCTGATCCCTTATGTTTCCCGGACAATAGTACGAAAGTCAATTGTGCACAGTTGGAAAGTGACTGCCACAAAAATAGTGCACAAAGTGCAGCAGTTTGGCAGTCACTTATCCTTTGACCAACCAAGTGCTTACATCATTCAAGTGATGTCATCAAAGGTGTATTAACAAGGGTATCACAACAAAACATCACTTGAACACTTGAAATTCACTTCAAACATTCAAGCCTTCAAACGTGAACTTAATTCTCAGGGGCTTAATGAACAAAGTTAAACGCTACTACCGACCAGTTCCAAAATCAAGTATTTTGTTGTCCTTAGTTGAGTTGTAAGTTTGTGATTGTTCTTATTGTAATTCCTAAATTGGTTAGCTATAAGCGTTGCTTAGGAACCCCTTAGTAAAACAATAAACCCTTTTTGTCTGTGTCATCACTAGAATTAGTCATTAGTTGAAGTCTTTGTAATCGGTGTATTGTAAAGTGACTTGTAATAGGTGTATTAGGAGTTAGTGAGGGATTAAGAGTTTAACTCCTTGATTGCGTAGATTGTAATTTAAAAGTTGCTCATAGTGAATTTGAAATCCTACCAATGTAGGTCGTGGTTTTTTTATCCCTTTGAGAAGGGATTTTTCCATGTAAAACTCTCTATCTTATTTACTTACTATTTTATTAGTATTCTCAGTGAAAACTCATAGAGGACCTGGTACTCTATAGTTTGTTGGACTCATATAGACTTTCATGCTTATGAACTTTTTGGCTCTCCACCGAGAAGTATCACCTTGCCTAGATGACCTTGAAAATTTCAAAATATAAGGCTCGTCTACCTCTTCCTCGAACTTTTTTTTCTACTCGTAAGGATCCATTCCCATTTCACCATCAGAACATAATATAGAGAAGTATTTGGAATAAGGCCCAACGTGATCAAATACATGAACTTCAAGATTTTTGACCTCCTCAACATCAATCACAGTAGAGTCAACTAAATTTGTATCTTTAATGTCCTTGGCTGACTCTAGTATTACATCTTCAATATTGGCATCCTCAAATTCTAGTTGGATAGATTGTTGGTGTTCTACTATGACCTCCGCCATTAGCCCCTCAATTTCAGTATTTATTTCATGCTCTTCTTGACCACTATCCCCAATATTGGCTCGTTGAGCATTAAATGTCTTAACTAGTTGACTCACTTGTGCCTCTAGGTTGCGAATAATAGCATTTTGCCTTTGATTGTCCAGTTGTTTCTCATTATCTTGTTCCACAAGGCACCTTAGCATATAATCAATCTCTTTCATGTCATCATCACGGGGTTCTTTCTTCCTATTAAATTCACAAGGAAAAAAAGAACCATCAAAGTAAGGGGTTGGGGGAAGATAAGAAATATAAGCACAACCATGAAAGTGACCATCTTTACCACCACATATATCACACACATTCTACACATATGATTGAGTTGGCGCACATAACTCACTCTTAGAAATATTTGGATAATTTTGCCATGGGTGATTTCCTCCACAATATGCATAAGGAGTGTCAAAAGTAGAATCTCTAATAACAACACTCACATAATTAAAATGTGCTATGTTTCTCAAATTAACAAGTAAAACAAAAAATACAAAAAAATCAAATACAAGAAAATAAAAATAAAAGTTCAAACTTGAAACCTAGCAATATGCACACCTACAACTACACCGTTAGTCCCCCGACAATGGCGCCTAAATTTTATCACACCCAACTCTAGTCTTGAAAAGGATATGCGGCCACTGCAAATATAGCCGGTCTAAAAGCCCGGAGTCGAATCCCACAGAGAACTATGTTTTTAGCTACAACTAACTAGTATTACTAAAAAGACAAGATCGAATAATTTCTATGTAATAAATATAAAGATCCTTATGTATAACTAACAAATTAACAACTAAAGATTGCAAGGGTTGGAGAAAAGATAAGGAGGTCTAGAGTTATGATTTTTTCAATTATCTGAATCCTTGCCGCTATGTCATATATAATATCGCCTACTTATTCTCCACCAATCGTGAGTACTTTGGGTGTTTTAGCTCTCTCTCAAGCAACTATCACAATTTACTAGATTTACTCTCTTGAACTACACTAGTTAGCACTAATTCACCGCTCACTACGATCGCGCCAAGATTTTGTTATATCTAATCCCGCCTTTAAACCCTCCGTATTAATCTCTCACACACGTTTGGAGTGATTTTATTCAACAACTACCTAAATGTGTACTCTCTCTCGAGCCGTACACACTAAACATGCACAGTGAATTGATGGTCGTTTAATCAACAACACCAAACACGTAGTTGAACAAGTAGAGAGATCCAACGACTAAATTATATAAAATTATAACAAGACTTCATCCTACAAAAGGTTTCGTCTAAACCCTAGATAACAACTAAGCTATTCATAATAGTATGCAAAGCTAAAATACTAGAATTCATAACCAATAATGAAAATAGAAGAAGACAGAGGAAAAAACATGAAGTTGAATCCTTCTACTTGCTCCAAGTGTGTTCTGATCATGAACCATTTAAAAATAGATCATGTTGGTGCATAACACTATTGTCAGGAAAGCCAACACGAAAATATTATTAAGTTCTCTGTGTGCAGTAAAATCGGAGGAATCCATTTCTCGTCATTAAGGTATGTTCAGAGTGTCCTCACAGCATATCGAGGTTGTAAGATCATGATCGAGCTCCCTATCTCGGTATCATCCAGACCCTGCAGTGGTTCGAAGGTTAAAGGATCTATCCACGACTTAGCAGAGGTCCCAAAGACGAGAAACTCCCGAGGCAGGTAGCTAGTTGTTGTTACCATTTTCACGGTAAACAATTTGGCGCCCACCATGGGGCTAAAAATAATAGTGATTATTTTTCTTGCTAGTTTCGTAACACGAACGCACGTTATCTTTCACATTTTTCCTTGCTCAAGATTTTTGATTTCATGTTAATGTCCGGCTCAGTGAGCGAAATTGAGAATGACCACCCCGTAAGTCACAGAGAAATTAGTATGGTTGTTCTAACGGCCGGTGCAACACCGTAGAACCCCGGTAACACATCTAGATCGTTTCAAGCGAACGCGGGCTTGCACTCTGCGCAACTAGTCAACGAAGCCTCACGCACCAATGGTGGCATACAACATGTTGACCAACAGGAAGCCCAAAAAATCCTGGCCCAGGTAGAACATTCATATTATTTTTGAAATATTGCAGGTGCGACAGTTGGCTATCGCTCAGCAGCAAAATCGCCCGGAGACTCCCAATGCGGAAGCACCAAAAATATCTCCTTATGTCGAGCTAGCACCTGAGAGATCGAGCAATGACGGATTAGCAACTTACCCTATCACAGTAAGGATGTTGGAGAACCTCTTCGAAAGGATTGAATTAGGCTCGTGGAAGCTCTTATAGAAACTGTTTCCCGAAGACACAATCCCAAAACTCATTTCAAAAAAATCAAGAACGACGAATCTCTCTAGGTGTGACATGACCTCAGATCCTTTAGGTGCATCACCACTTACGCATGTTCACCCAAGGACAGTGATCTCCAAAATATTGGGTTCAAGCCCGTCCCGATAAGGAGATTCGAAGAGACTCTCCTGGAAGAAACCATGATGCAGTGCCACTGCACGGCACCTAACCTCACAGACCGGCTTACCGTACCAGTGCGGTCCTCCATGGGAGCATACGCCAGTGCCGGCGCCATCAAAGCAATACCGAGAGGTCCCAATGCACCTGAGGCTGAATGAAGAACAAATAAATTGTCGGGGGAAGACATACCCCACTCCTTGACGAATGAGACCACTCCTGATTTCAAATAATCGGGCAACAAAGGCCTTCACCCAAAGCCTAAACGAAGCATACCCAATGGCTCCTGAGTATTTCAAGCGAAGCCTAGTCAGATACCCGGCCGAGGCCTGGTCGGATGCTAGTAAATGACACCAACCCTGAATCAGGGCCGTAGATGACCGTCTGAGAACCTCCTCGGGTTTAGCATATCTAGGCAGACTCCCGACAAAGAAGCTGACGTCGAGCAGATGGAGGCATTATCCGTGCACCGCGAACGGAAAAAACTACTCGATGTGCAGCCAGCCTCGCAACAATAAGGCAATAGCCCGAGGACAGTACCCTCAAGGAATGTCCAATCGATCCAGTTTCAACAAGACACAGCTAGGAGAGAAACCTCGCCCGGCAGAGTACCACTTCAACATTACTGTACCAAGCATCATGATCACCATAAACGAAGCCGACAGGACATGAGATATTGCCAAAAGCCATAAGGGGACGACGGCATCCCTCAAAGATCCATAAATTGGAGAGCGAAAGAGCTCATCTTTGAATAAAGATGATCTCGGAGAATGCTCCCAAAGGATACCATCGCGCCCAAGGGAAGGGACACCGAGATTCCGCCTCGTCCTCGCATTAACATATCGGTAATCCCCTTCTTCATTTCACTTATTTCGGATAAATCATGTGCTCATGAGTAAAGGTGGTTCGGCCAACTATACCGAAGATTTCATGCAAAGCCGATAGGGCAGTTCGGATAGACATCGCTCTCGCACCGCGAATCTTTGATGGATTTCTGATGCCAATTGCCACAACAATCAGGTCGCGTCCTCTGTACAACCCGCCCGAGCTTGGGTTGGTACATCGAGCATGCAAGTTACGGACGTTTTATACAGATGACAATGGGTTCCTCGCCCGGAAGCGTATTCGACCCTGCTCCGCCAAAGGGGTGAAACCCCACGACAAATATGGGACTGAAATATTTGACAAGGAGCTACGCACGAGGAGAGAAAATCCCTCACCATGTGACCTATCGCCAACATAGCCCTCGAAGGGATCAAAATTTAAGTAGAACCATATCTTCAGTCAAGCCCGGTCGAACACAACAGAATGCTGCATCAGGGCTCGCGCCTCAAAACATCGCATGCGCATCCCGCAGAGAGGAAGAACTACTCCTCTCCTTTGTCGTTTCCTTTCTTTTCTTTTCACTAACCTATATACAGGTAGTCAGCCAAGGCATTCGGTAGTTCTAAACCCTACTCGGGGATCCGAGGCCTCAACGGGACCCACCGATCTTTCTTTCCTCAACAAGGTTTTTAACATGAAGAAGGTTTCGCCGACAGATTATTAGCGCGGCAGCATACCCCCAATAAAGTGATGCTACAATATCGCAATCCTCTCTCCTACAGTCAGACAACGTGAGATGATCTCCTCTTAAGGATATCATCTCTCGTAAGGGCCAATAAATGATAGGCTAAGTTCCAAAACAGAACCATATAAACACATCAGAAAGTCAAGGAAGCCGCACCCGTGCTGGCCGAACTCACAACAATGTGACATGTATTTACAACATATATTTTCACCAAGCAATAAAGAATATTTTTTAGGCATTTAATGTTTCAAAGAAGGCTATTTTGGCATATTCACAGCAAAGACCTCTCCGCCAGATGTGTCTTGAGATACTCGGAGACATAAACAATTCGGCACCCACATGACCCCAAGGTCAGGACGCCGGGCTCATCAAGCCCCTATAAGGCAACTCCGAGATCACGAGAAGTGGTCTTCAGGCTTAAACAAACTCGATGATTTGGAGACTGCCGCCAACCGCCATACACTGGAATATCTAAATCTGTAAGACCTTAGCGGGCAGCCTCGACATAACCAGATCTATCCTCCACAAACTATAAGACCTCAATAGGCATGACAAACTGTAAGACTTCAATAGGCATGACAAACTGTAAGACCTCAACTGGCATGAAAATCCTGTTATTTAGGCTATATGTCGCATTTGTAAGAATCTCTAAAGGGCATACCCTTGGTGTAAACGCCCAAAACTACCTCTTTGGATCAAAAATGGCTACGGCCAAATACATATGACTATGGTCAAAATGGTTGATACAGCAAAAATAACGTGATCGCTAAAAAAATCCTCCGAATATATATCGAAAAGAACCGATTAAAACAAGCTTCCTTCAACAGGCAAAAAAAAGTCCGGACCACGTCGGCTTTGAATTGCAAGAGCGTCGATCTACTCGACCTTTAAGCTATGAACCTTACGAGGTGCTCAAAATATCGTCGACAATGACTTGAAATCCAGGTTCTTTTAGAACTGATGACGGGTTAGGAAAAAATATTCCAAAAGACTTTAACGAGTGGAAACAAAGCCTACAAAAAGCCCACGGGCAAAAATAGCGTAAGAGCCATTGCCGCCAGCTAAGCAAGCCTACGGGCTTCGTATTGAAAGGTCTCTACGACCATACAGCGTAAGAGCCATTATCGCCAGCTTGAAAATTGACAACTTGAGGTTAAAGTGAGCTCGAATCATAACCCGATTCGGAGACCGAATCCAAAAATAGTTAACTAAGCAAGCCTACGAGTGTCACACCTCCTTTTTACCTACACCTGCAAAAAGGGTATAAGGAAGTTTTTCCCATTAACGGACAATCGAAACGGAATTTATTTATTTAAAGAATTTAGAGTCGCCACTTGGGATAATTTATGGTGTCCCAAGACACCAGGTTAAATCCCGAATCGAGGAAAAGATCGACTCTATTTTACAGTCCGCGAACCAAAAATTCGGGTAAGGAATTTTGTTAATCCGGGAGAAGGTGTTAGGCATTCCCATGTTCCGTAGTTCTAGCACGGTCGCTCAAGTATCATTATTGGCCTATTATCTGATTTTAATATTTGTTTTAGCCTACGGTATAATTTTAACTTTTTAGCCTCTTTTATTTAATTATTTTTAGGAAGGATTCAACGTCGTCTCAAACACGTTTTGAACTATGTCACATAAATGCACCCGCGGTCCACTATACATTTTATCTAATGTCGTTGAGATTTGGATTTGGGTCACATAAATTCACACCAGAGTTTAAGAAGGTAATTTTTAAATAGTGAGCCAAAAGCAACAACGCAATTTTAACTTTGCGAGGGCCATAAAATATTCAACGAATGGCACACCTCGATTCTAATTTCAAAAGATGTTTGAAATAAACATTTGAGGGCCATAAATTATATATTACCTAATATGGCACGCCTCAAATTATTCAACTAGATTAATCAAGGACATTTATGTTTGGAGCTAATACAAAATTAATCACCGCAACTACGTCAGAGGAACCGTACCCGTAGTCGTGATGTTCTAACTATGCTATACTAGAGGTGAAAAATCAACTAAACAAGCTAGCACATTTAACTATTGTCATCTATTACAGTAAACAAACATCATTCATGGAATGGCCAAATGAAATAATTTACTCAAAATAAGGTAATATATTGTTAACAACGAGCATCTAAGTATCTTTTTGTGCTAAAAGAAAAGCATCCAAAAGTCACCTTTTCTGAAACTAAAAATCCAATGAAGAATATATTAAGAAAGTATTAGAAATCCCAATTCTCACATAAAAGCAACTTTGCAGGAGGTTTAATAAAAATAGCTTGACTATTCGAACTAATTTCACATTTTTGAATGCAGATGAAGCAGTTTCCAATCCAATCCGCCGGAAAACCTGAGGAAGACAAAAATATAACTAAACACGGAGTCATCGGATAGCTAGCGAAGCCCTTAATCCTAAAGTAACAACTAAATATCTCATTTGAAAATAACCTTTAAATTACTTGCTGATTTTAATCACATTCGGAATTAATATAAATCCTCTCTATTACATATTGATGGTAGGAATCAAAGCTGAACAAACCACATAAAGGAAACCAAATATTGAAGGTCCGACTATTCAAATCAAACGTAACACAAAGAAACCTGAAATTGAATCTGTGAATTCTAAATGACTGAAGAGTTCCCACTTGACCTTGGATGGCTAAACAACAAAAGAAAATATGCATGAACAATGATATTTGAAATAGGAAGAACAGTTGACTTGCTCACAGCCCTTGATTAACTGCCATATTTTAACAGTCAACTATCGGATTGAATACCAAAGAGTAAAAGGCTATAACATCAATCACACTTTGGACCAGAATTCGACAGATTAAGAAAGAAACATGTAATCACAGTAGCGTAAATTAACACATCCACCAATCAATGAACACCATTAATAACAAAGAGATGAAATAACGAGAATGAACCTGCTGCGAGTTGATTTATTCTAACAAAATCAGTGAATACAATTTCAATGCCCAAAACTCCAAACGCAGAATGCAAACGACACCACGAGCCACGAACAACAAATAGCGAACCTCTCAAAGTCTCAAACAGAATCCATTTTTGACAACCAAAATTTCCCAGATCAAAACAGAAGAAGCAGACTATATATCTTTTTGTGTTTTTTTTTTCGATACTGAAATGAAGAAACTAAATGGACTTTTTTATATTTCTTTTATAAAAAAAAAAGCTCGATTATGAGAAAGTAGAAGAATAACGCCCAAACTTAGTTTAACCTGGAGCTTTCTTCAAAACCAAAACCTCACCAAGCAAAAGAAAGCTCTGAAATAAAGAAAAGCCACCGAAATTATTTTTTTTTTCTTCAAATCTCTGAAACCTCACTATATATACTCCACTCTCGAAGCTTGCCCCCACTTCTCCAAGAAATCCCCAAATTTTTATCCCCAAATCCAATAAAAATCAAATTCAATCTCACATGGAATGAAACTTGGACAAATGGAAGGTGTGGATCTGATTACTCACATCTAACCGCTCCCATTTACCCAAGATTCATCCCCGAAAATCAAGAGAGCGTGAAAATAGCTAAATGCTAAAAATATTCTGTCAGAGATGGTTATTCCACGTTGGAGAGAGAGGCAGAGACCATGTGTGTTGAGTTTAGGAGAAGAACTCGTCTGAAAACTCAGACTAGTTGGGGCGATTTGGACGAGCTAAATCAGGGACAGAGGGTCGGCGCCGTTTTGGTTGTGATGGGATTTGGTCTAGGGTTTTGGCTTTGTGATATAAAAGGGATTATATTTGAAGGGGAATATGGCAGGTTGGACAGGCGGATCAGGTCTATTGGGCTGGTGTTGGAGATGGGTAAGGGCGTTTTTTTGGGCTGGGCATATTTGGGTTTAAAGGGGTTTGTTTGGGCTTTCGTGGGGAAGCTGAAGACTAGCCCAACTATTTCCTTCAAATTTTAAATACTTTTCCTTTCATTTTTTCCACAAACTCTTTTTTTGTTTTTTTCTTTTTCCAAAGTTAAACAAAAAATCGAAATTAATTCCTAGAAACTAATTAATCCTAAAAAACTAATTAAACGTAAATGTAATTATCATAATTAATTAACCAACAAATTAAATTAAAACTACTCAAAATCAAAGTTAAAATAAAAAATACAAATTAAACTATTTTTTTATTTTCCTTATTTATAAAAGGTTTAATTACTAATTAATTCTTAATATGCAAAATTAACTCCTAAATGAACATGCAATACATTTTTTTGTATTTTTCATTAGACTAAAATAAACACGCACAGACAAATGCAAACAATAACAGAAAATGCCATAAAAATTCACAAAATTGCCAACAATGAAAGAAAGTATTTTGTTTTGAATATGTGGGAATAATTAAAATAGGGCAAAAATCACGTGCTCACAGCTGCCC
This sequence comes from Nicotiana glauca, assembly GCA_026770625.1. Taxonomy (NCBI): domain Eukaryota; kingdom Viridiplantae; phylum Streptophyta; class Magnoliopsida; order Solanales; family Solanaceae; genus Nicotiana; species Nicotiana glauca. The sequence continues at coordinate 51,288 of MU788861.1, forward strand.
CTCTTTGCTCGGAAACACGAAGAGTTTTCGGGCAAAGATAAAGTGTGCGGATACGAGCGATTTTTGCCTGTTATACTCTGTGGGAAGCATTTTTTGAAAGATTTGACCGCACCCTACTTCTGAGGTTGCCTAAATATCCTTGGCTATAAAGGAATCAGGTCAGTATAGTTCGGAAATATCTGGTAGCTGGGACTACCATGAAGCTGTGATTTCACTGTTGCTGCTGCTACTGCTTACTGAACCCCTTATTACACCATGCCAAAATAAAAGAAGCTAGATTAAACTATGATCTATGAATTATAAGAAATCCTATCTATATCTTCAAACTTGATCTTGCAGCTCTTGTTGCCATATTGACTTTTATTCTCCCGGTGAAATTCCTTTGTTGTCGACGTTAATTATAACCTGAGATATTTTTCCTTTCTTTAGGTGTATGCTTGACTGCCAAAACTTGAACTGTACTCTGAGATGTTTTCCCTTTCTCCAGATGGATGCATGACTGCTGAACTTGAATGTTTTCCCGTGCTCTCCAGGTGGGTGCCTAAATACTGAACTTGAACTGTATTCTTGTGCTCTCTAGGTGGGCGCCTGACTGTTGAACTTGAACTGTATTCCCGTGCTCTCCAGGTGGGTGCCTGACTGCTGAATTTGAATTGTATTCCCGTGCTCTCCAGGTGGGTGCCTGATTGCTGAAACTTGAATTGTATTCCCTTGCTCTCTAGGTGGGCGCCTGATTTCAACAAAATAGAATAGAAAAAAAAATTCTGCCCCAGTTTGGTAGCTGGGCACATATGTGAGTGTAAAACTGAATCATGTTACCAAATATTCTAAGAATTTGAAAGCTAAAACTTGAACTGTACTCCCTTGCTCTCCAGGTGGGCGCCTGATTGCTGAAACTTGAATTGTATTCCCTTGCTCTCTAGGTGGGCGCCTAATTGCTGAAACATGAATTGCATTCCCTTGCTCTCCAGGTGGCCGCCTGATTACTAAAACTTGAACTGTATTTCTTTGCTCTCTATGTGGGTGCCTGATTGCTGAAACTTGAATTGTATTCCCTTACTCTCCAGGTGGGCGCCTGATTTCCAAACTTGAACTGTTTCTCCCTGTTCTCCAAGTGGGTACCTGATTTTGAAAAAAAATAGACAAAACAAAGAAAAATTTCTACCCCAATTTGGTAGCTGGGCACATATGTAAGTGTTAAACTGAATCATATTACCAAATATTACTAAGAATTTGAAAGCTAGATCCCGTTATCCAGGAGGGTCCCGACAGCTCCTAGTTAAACTACAATTTTAAATCTAAATTATATCCCCTTAAGGTATTACTTTCGCTACATCTTGTTATCTAAGAAAGTATGAAAGCTACTTCCCATTATCCGAGAGGGTCCAGAAAATCAAAAGTCAAGTTTTATCTTAAGAGTAACTATTTTACGGCTGAATAATACTACCCTACAACAGAACCTACGGTAAATCTTGTTATCTAATGGCAATCTTAAAACTAGGTCCCATTATTCAAGAGGGTCCTGAAAAATCGTAATTGAGTCCTATCTTAAACATGCAAACTTTGAAACCAACTTATATTTCATAGGGTACATTTATACTATATTTGCTACGTATGATTGTTTCGATTTTTAAACTAGGTCCCATTTTTTCCAGTATGGTCCTGAAAACTCCTAATTGGATTCTATCTCAAACATGCAAACTTTTAAGCCAACTTATATTATTCTAGGATATATTTATGCTAGATTTAGCTAATCATTATTGTTTTGAATTTTAAACTAGGTCCCCTTTTTCAGGAGGGTCCTGAAAATCAAAAACCAAACCTTTCTGGTGCTTGCTTTTCCTTTACGGAGGGTTTCTCTGAAACAACCAAAACTTCTGCCCCTATTTCAATCAAAGAAAAAATCTTGTCAGTTTAAAATGTGGTGGTTAATTTGTGGTCTTGAACTTTGAGGGCGATTGCTCCTTCACTTCCTGTGGTATCTTTGGTTTCAACTCAAAAGACCTTGCTTGTTTATTGACTGACCGCTTTCCTATCATCTTTATCATAGAAAATACCTCTTCTCCTTTCAGACCCCATATCCTCTATTTATTGCATTGCTCATAAACTGGCATTTACCAAACCTTTGGGTTTCACATGAATCCCAAAGCACGTCAATTGCCACCCACTCTGTGTGTATGTTGTTCTTTCTTGACTTAAACCACTGGCCCTGGCCTTGGGGTCTACTGCTCCCTCACTTGCCATGATAACTTTGATTTTTGCTTGGAAGACCTCGCCTGCAACTAGTTAACCACCTTTTGTCAATCTTACAACAGAAAATACCCTTGATCTGTTCACCTAACACCCTCCATCTGTTGCATTGTCCATGAATTGATATGTACCAAACCTTTGTATTTCACAAGGATCCCAAAGCATGTTGATTATTACAAGCTCGGTGTGCCTGTTGTTCTTTCCCGGCTTATGATACTTTGATGTGCTAGCCAGATCCCGTTTTGTGCAATTGGAAAGCTGGTGGCAAATTTTGAAATCATTTCTCACTTTTTATGACTAAACAAACTCAAGAAGACGAAGTAAACAAAACAAAAGGAACAGAGTAAAGGACAAAGGAAAGAGATTATTTCTAACAAGAAAGCTACAAAGTAGAAACCTATATGATGTGGATACCAACTCTAATGACTATGACATGCATCTGTGGATATTCTGCCAAGCAATTCTAATGTTCAACTCATGTTATACCCCCAAAACGTCAAACTGGGCTTCGATGCTTCATCGTTAGTCATCTTTCACAACCCCCGTCTGGTGATTTCCCATCTGATTGTCAATCCTTATTCGACTTGTAATGCCCAAAGGGTTTTCACCATCAAGCCTCTCTCATTTTGTTCTTTCTCTCAAATTATAGTCGCCTCAAGGTGCCTGTGAAGGTTTTCACCAATAATACTCTCTCATTTTGATTTCTCTCAGCTCCCATCGCCTTATGTTGCCCGTGCGGGTTTTCACCAATAAGACTCTCTCATTTTCATTATTTTTCCTGCTTGGACCGAAGTTTTGCCCCTTACATGAATCACCTCTACTTGCTCGACTTGGAATCTCTCGAAGACTGATCAGAAGGTCTTTCTTTGGACCGTAACGTGGACTTTTGGATAGGGTTAGAAAGAAAGGGTATTAAAGTCTCCAAACAATTCAAATGAGATCAAAATTACAACTTTCAGAATCAGATTTCTTACAACAACCATAACTTCTGCCCCAGTTTCTTTCTTGGGGACTTTAGGATTCTTACTTTGATGGGACCGAACCGTGAGGTTGCCTACATAGCCTTAAAAGGAATCATATCGAACGTAGTTCATGTCATAGAAATTGTTTTGTTGTTGTAATTTTCTCTTTTCTCTTTTTCTTCTTATTTTCCTTCTTCCACCTTTTTTCTTTTTGTTGTTTTATTTTTTTTTTCTCTTTTCTTTATTCTTTTTTTTAATTCTCTTTTTCTTTTCTCTCTTTCCCTTTACTTATCTTTCGCGTTTGCTTTTCCGAACTTTGCTACTGATTCCAAAAGAGGGGTATGAAAGAAAATAAATAAGGCTCAAAGGGAGTTACAAAGGATAAAGTGTTTAGATAGCAGAATAAAATGCATTCGTCATTCCAATCTTCCAAACATGCCAAGTACAAACAACACAATTAAACAAACCAAGGAAAACATACGTAACATCCTTTAACTGCATCAGAATTGATTTCCATATCCACACATTTACCTTCTACATCTGTTAAATACAAAGCACCATTGGACAACTCTCTCACTCTCATTACCAGAAATGCCCCTGTCAATTTGGGCTAACTTTCCACTAGATTCAACCTGATGCAGCATGATGCATTTCAATAGGGTTTCTTTATGTTCGATCTGCCCCAGTTTCACGAGGGTCGGGCTTCAAATGATCTCAAAATGTCCAAATTTGTTCTTATTTCCCTCAAGTACCCCTATCATCTACAAAATTGTTTCAGTGCTTCATGACTAAGTAACTTTTGAGACCAGGCTGAGAATTACACATGCATGTCATGTCACTAGAATCAACCGGAAAAAAACCATAAAAAGAAAAGAGAACTGCACAAAAATGACTAGAAATTACAAAAAACAGAAAATTGCATTGGACAGATGGTGAAAGGGTTTGGACAACAAAACAAACAAACAAAACTGGGGTTCCAAACCTAGACAACACAAAATGAGCTACTGCAACTAAACAAACTAGGAAAAATGAAAGGATAGAAGGGTTTGAGTCACAAGACAATATCCGGATTACAATCCTGAAAATAACCCGGACAACAGAAATGACAACAAAATAAACCACCAAGACTCCCCCCTGGCTAGCCAATAAAGGAGTATCTTTCCAATCACCAAGCTCCACATCTTATCCACTGACTTCTGCATCAATATTGTTAGGACCTTCACAAGTGTCCATCACATTGTTCTTAACAAATTGGTTTTGGGCTCCATTTGCCTGCTCATTCTTAGGATCAACCTCTGATAGCGCTGAAAGCTTCATAGCATGTGGACCTCTGAGGATCGCAGAAAAATTATCATATTCCTTTTCAAAATCAATCCTACCCACCATATGCGTCTCATTATGCACAAGCGATGGACTTTGGCTAGTGTCTGCTGCATCTGGATTTTTCACGACAATGTCACATGCATCAATAAGCTTCTGAATTACTTTCTTCAGATTACAACACTTCTCTATGTCATGCCCCGGTGCATCTGAGCAATATGCGCACCTTTGAGAAAAATCAAACTTCTTTAGAAGAGGGTTGGGCATTTTTATCTGAATTGGATTCAATATGTCAAATTTCCTTAGCTTCTGCAACAGGATGGGATATGACTCTCCCAATGGAGTGAAGGTTTTCCTATTCTGCAACTCTCGTTCTTAAATGTTAGATTGGGCCGAAAACCTGATCCGGGGGGGTTCGGTAGGCCCGTGGGGGTGGATAGGCATTTTGTGGAGTTGGGTACTGGGAAAGTGATGTACGACATTTGGAGTTCTGTGAAGAGAAATAACATTGGGGAGGGTCATCTGGTGTGCAAGGATATCCTTGGGGCCGACGTCGAGTGCTGAGCAGGAATGCCCAGCGGATCATCATTTTTATTTCTCTTTCTTCCACCCAAACTTACTGGGATGTTCTGAATGTCTTTCGTAGTATCTTTCAATGCCGAACAACTCATTATTTTGCCTGACTTTATTCCCTCTTCTACCATCTCCCCTATTTTTTACACATCATTCAAAGGCTTTTCCAAGGCGGGGATCAAATGACTGAAGTTGGTGGGTCCTTGGGCTTTTAGGAAAACCTCAACCATTTCTTATTCACCAATCAGGGTACTGACTCGAGCAGCTTGTTCCCTCCATCTAAGCCCAAACTCCCTAAAGCTTTCCTCCGGCTTCTTTTCTATTTTAGATACAGAGGAGCGATCTGGGGTAATGCCTAATTTGTATTGAAAGTATCAAACAAAATCTTGAGCATTTCACCAAATGTAGGCCACTTACAAACATCTTGACGATTATGCCATTGAAGATCTGCCCCAGTCAAGCTCTTACTGAAATAGGCCATCAACAAGTCATCTTTCTCTCTAACACTTCTCATTTAACTGCAATAACCCTTCAGATGGGCTACCAGATCTCCACACCCATCATACAAGTTAAATTTTTGCACTTTAAACCCCGCGGGCAGGCGAAAGTTAGGGGGCACACACAATTCTTTGTAAGCCATGTTACCCTGGTCTCCCATTCCTTGCTTGTTCCTTAAGGACTGTTATGCCTTTTAGACTCTTGGGTATCCCATCTCGCCCTTTTCTTCCTGTGAACTTTTCATTTTCAACATGAGGCTCATTCCACGGGCCCTACTTGTATGATTTGAGGACCTTGTGGGCAATCTCTGAGGGGTAATATTGGGCATCATGAGTTTTGAGTGGGTATTCATTGTTGGGGATAGTGAATATGACATGAGGGCAATTTTGGGGAGAGGTAATGGGAGGAAGAGTGATGGAGACACTGGGTGATTAGGAAGTGCCAAAGTTTGGGTAAAGGTAGAATCTAAGAAGCTAGGTGGTGGGTGGGGTGGTGCCTTTCCAGTTATCTAGGCCTGATACATGTCCGTCATGTGTTGTCTTAACATCCTTACCTCATCAGCCAAACCAGTGTCCTGTTCAACCAACTGCTTTCGGGCACCGGTATCAACCAACCCGATTTTGTTATTTTCCTCCATCGCCTTTTGACTTAATGTTGTGGAGAGGAACTAATACTTCGGGAACCACAAACCAACCACCTTTCTCTATGAAGATATCAGAAGGAAGAAAATGAGGGCATCCCGTTAGCGTTAGGGCATTTAACAGTAAAAATATCACATTGTGTGCAATGCACCTAGCAATAATTAATAGTTATAGAATGACTTCGAGGGTAATAAGGTCACTTGACATCATCCCAATTTGCCTAATTGAATCTTGTCTTTCCTTTTCTTTCCTCGCACTTCTTAGCTTGCTCATTTTCTTTCCCCTTTTTCTTTCTAATTATCGCTCTTTTCTTCCCTCTCATTTCTCACATCCCCTAATTTCACCATTTTTTTCTTCTTTTTTCTTTTTTTTTTTTATTTTAATAAAAAGAATGGTTCGATCGAACCCAATGTAGGTTACCTACGTATCATGACCCCGCATGAATCAGATCTTTGCGTAGTTTTGGAAGATCGGGAATAAAGCAAACAAACTGACATTCTCTCCTTTTTCATTTTTTTTTACCTTAATAACAACTCTGGTGAGAAAAGAGAAATAAAAGAAGCAAATCTCTTCTTTTTTTTTGAATTTTCTAGACTTAATGCTCTATGACATATTCTAAACTCAAGCATAACGAGCATGTTTTTTTTTTCCTTTTGAAACAAATACTCTATTAAGGAAATATCTTAGAAGAGAAAAATATTTTTTGATTCTTTTTTTTTTAAGAATGAAATCTAAAGAATAAACGACAGAAACATATTTTGAATTTTCATTTGATATCCTGACGCAAGATTTCGAAACAAGCAATGTAAAAGATAAAATAAAATATTTTTGAATTTCAATTTTGATTGCCTAAAGAAGAAATTCTAATGATAAACAAAAGATAAAGTATGTTTTTTATCTATGTACAATATACTATAGTTCTAGTAAAAATAAAATAATTTTTTTAATTTTTTTCGTTCATTTCCAAAGAAGTCAAAAATAAAATCTTTTTGGATTTTTGGAATTAATATCTTAAAAGGAAACTCTTAAAGAGATACTAAAAGAAAATTCTCCTTTTTTGAATTTTTGTCCTAATATAGTAAAGGAAATATAAAATAATTTTTATTCTGATATTAATTGCCTAAAGGAAAAACAATCTCAACGGAATTTTTTTTCATTTATAGAATTAGTATTCTAAAGAAAATATAAAAAAGCAAAATTTCTTTTCTTTTTTTTTGACTTGTAACGCATTTCCAAATACAAAATAAGAAATACAATAACAAAAGACTAGGCAAACTTAACTAGACTATTACAAACTATAACATCACCCAAAAGACTCAATGCTACTATACAGGACTAGAAAGTAAAACATGAACAATTGACTCAAAAATATAAAATGGCTCCTCGAGCACCTCCTGAATGCAGTGATTCAGGGGTATCTATCATGCTCAAACTCCGGTAAGTAAATTCACACCTATATAAGAAAACTTAAACCAACACAATGTGAGACAATACCACTACCTACTAGACACATGCAAGACATGGTTGTGATTATTTTTCTAAAATTAACCTATGTGGCTAAAAGTGCAAGATTTGGCTAAGACACCGCGAAGCCAAGAACCTAAAATTTACTAAGAAGACCAGGCCCTATGTTGGTTGCCTACGTACCACGCCCCGAAAGACGACAATCAGGTATGCATAGTTCGGGCAGATTGGATACGGGCGAGAATTAAAAAACAACTAATTTATAGAAAACACATTTTTTTAATCTTTTTTCGAAAAATGATGAAACAAGCAAAAAAATTTTGGATTTTCTTTTTCCTTTTTTTTTATTTTCGGAAAATGATGAAAAAGTGCGGAATCATTTTGAATTTTCAAGTTCTTTTTTTCCTTAACAAAATGTGATTAAAAAATAATTGGGCCCCACTTGCTTTATTTTTCACACTTCACCCTTTTTTTTCTTATTTTCTTTTTTTTCATTTGCCCTCAACTATTAAGGGTCTACGAAATGACTCTTTTACCCTTGAATAAATGCAATATGTAGGACATAAGATGCATCAGGAGGGTCTTTTATTTTTTGGGGTATACTTGTCCTAGACGGACTCAACCCTTGTGTTGAGTCCCCAAAGCCAAATGCATATGATGCAAAAAAGCATTCCTACTCGGGATCCGGCATGAGGCTGAGTTATTCTAGGTTCAAAACGTAGGCATTTGTTCTAGACTTGTGTACCCAAGCGGACAACTCGAGCCGATAAGGGGGCTACGTACGGGAAACCAAAAGGCCATCCGGCTTAGTAACTTGTCCGAGCCTCATTCTTATTTCAAGGTATGACACTAACAGAATAGGGAGTCACAACCAGCGAGCACATCCCCTAAGATGAGAAGAGAAGGGTTTCGTAATAGTTTATATACAATTCAGATAATATCAAAGCGGTAAAAAAACATTTAGCACATTAGGCTCAAACATGTAATAAAATCAGATAATAGATAAAGCCAAATATAACAATTCATCTAAGCTCGAATTTTGAACCCTAAACCAGAAGTTCTGGGTACTTGTCCCCAGCAGAGTCACCAGATCTGTCACACCTCCTTTTTTACTTACACCCTCGGAAGGGTATAAGGGGGTTTTTCTAATTAAAGGACAATCGAAACGGGATTTATTTATTTAAACAATTCAGAGTTACCACTTTGGATAATTTATGGTGTCCCAAGTTGCCAGTTCAAATCCCGAATCGAGGAAAAGATTGACTCTGTTTTACAGTCCACGAACCAGAAATCCGGGTAAGGAATTCTGTTAACCCGAGAGAAGGTGTTAGGCATTCCCAAGTTCTGTGGTTCTAGCACGGTTTGCTCAACTGTTATTATTGGCTTATTATCTGAATTTAATACATGTTTTAACCTATGGAATAATTTGAACTTTTTAGCCGCTTTTATTTAATTATTTTTGGGAAGGATTCAATATCGTCTAAAACACGTCTTGAACTACGTCACATAAATGCACTCCCGGTCCACGACACATTTTATCCAACATCGTTGAGATTTGGATTTGCGTCATATAAATACACATTCGAGCTTAGGAAGGTAATTTAAAATAGTGACCCTAAAGCAACTACGCAGTTTTAACTTTGCGAGGGCCATAGAAAATTCAACTAATAGCACACCTCGATTCTAATTTCAAAGGCTGTTTGAACTAAAATTTTGAGGGTCATAAATTATATCTTGCCTAATATGGCACGCCTCAAATTATTCAACTAGATGAATTAAGGACATTCATATTTGGAGCTAATACAAAATTAATCACTACAACTACGTCATGGGAACCGTACCCGTAGTGGTGATGTTCTAACTATGCTATATTAGAGGTGGAAAATCAACGAAACAAGCTAGCACATTTAACTATTATCGTCTATTACAGTAAACAAACATCATTCATGGAATGGCCAAATGAAATAAGTTACTCAAAATAAGGTAAGATATTGTTAACAACGAGCATCTAAGTATCTTTTTGTGCAAAAAGAAAAGCAACCAAAAGTCACCTCTTCTGAAACCAAAAATCCAACGACGAATATATTAAGAAAGTATTAGAAATCCCAATTCTCTTATAAAATCAATGTTGCAGGAGGTTTAATAAAAATAGTTTGACTATTTGAACTAATTTCACATTTTTGAATGCAGATGAAGCAGTTTCCAAACCAATCCGCCGGAAAACCTGAGGAAGATAAAAATATAGCTAAACACGGAGTCATCGGATAGCTAGCGAAGCCCTTAAATTACTTGCTAATTTTAATCACATTCGGAATTAATGAAAATCCTCTCTATTACATATTGATGGTAGGAATCAAAACTGAACAAAGCACATAAAAGAAACAAAATGTTGAAGGTCTGACTATTTAAATCAAACGTAACACAAAGAAATCTAAAATTGAATCCTTGAATTCTAAATGGCTGAAGAGTTCTCACATGACCTTGGATGGCTAAAAGGAAAAAGAAAGTGTGCATGAACAATGATATTTGTCACAGGAAGAACAGTTGACTCACTCACAACCCTTGATTAACTGCCATATTTTAACATTCAACTATCGGATTGAACACCAAAGAGTAAAAGGCTACAACATCAATCACACTTTTGACCAGAACTCGACGGATTAAGAAAGAAAAATGTCATCACAATCGCATAATTTAACACATCCACCAATCAATGAGAACCATTAATAACAAAGAGATGAAATAACGAGAATGAACCTGCTGCGAGTTGAATTATTCTAACAAAATCAGTGAATACAATTTCAACGCCCAAAACTCCGAACGCAGAATGAAAACGACACCGTGAGCCATGAACAGCAAACAGCGAACCTCTCAAAGCCTCAAACATAATCCATTTTTGACAACCAAAATTTCCCAGATTGAAACAGAAGTAGCAGACTATATATCTTTTTGTTTTTTTTTCGACAAAAAAATCAAGAAACTGAAGGGATTTTTTATATATTTTTGTAAAAAAAAACTCGATTAAGAGAAAGTAGAAGAAGAAGAATGCCTAAACTTGGCTTAAGAAAGAAAGCTCTGAAATAAAAGAAAAGCCTCCAAATTTATTTTTCTTCAAATCTCTGAAACCTCACTATATATACTCCACTCTCGAAGGTTCACCCCTCTTCTCCAAGAAATCCCTAAATTTTTATCCCCAAATCCGGAAAAAATCAAACCCATTCTCACATGGAACGAAACTTGGACAAATGAAAGGCGTGGATCTGATTTCTCACATCCAACCGCTCCCATTTACCTGAGATTCATCCCCCAAAATCAAGAGCGCGTGAAAATGATTAAATGCTGAAAATATTCTGTCAGAGACGGTTATGCACCGTTGGAGAGAGAGGCTGAGACCATGTGCGTTGAGTTTAGGAGACGAACTTGTCTGAAAACTCATACGAGTTGGGGCGATTTGGAAGAGCTGAGTCAGAGACAGAGGGTGGTCACCGTTTTGGTTGTGATGGGATTTGGTTTTATAATATAAAAGGGATTATATATGAAGGGGAATTAGGCGGGTTGGACGGGCGGATCTGGTCTATTGTGCTGGGGTTGGAGATGGGTAAGGGCGTTTTTGGGCTAGGTAGATTTGGGTTTAAAGGGGTTTGTTTGAGCTTTGGTGGGGAAGCTGAAGACTAGCCCAACTATTTCCTTCTCATTTTATATCCCTTTCCTTTCATTTTTTTCAATAAACTCTTTATTTATTTTTCTAAAGTTAAACAAAAAATTTAAATTAATTCCTGTAAACTAATTAATCCTAAAAACACTAACCTAAATGATAATTATCAAAATTAATTAACTAACAAATTTAAAGGAAAACTACTCAAAATCAAAGTTAAAATTAAAAATGCAAATTAAACTATTTTTGTGATTTTCCTTTTTTATAAAATGACTTAATTACTAATTAATTCTTAAAATACAAAATTAACTCCAAAATTCACATGCAACACATTTCTTTGTATTTTCCATTAGAATAAAATAAACACGCACAGACAAATGCAAATAATAACAGAAAATGTCATAAAAATCCACAAAATTGCCAACAATGAAAGAAAATATTTTATTTTGAATTTGTGGGAATAATTCATATCGGAAAAAAAATTACGTGCTCACAACGGGCCACATGCTAAAAGGTCTCAATGACCAAACGGCATAAATGCCACTATCAATGGGATTTGAGGGTCGATTACAGCTCGAGTCGCAATTGTACCCAAGAATTATAATATGCCTAAGGGAACGGTGTAAATGCCACTATCACCGGCCAGAAAATCAATGAAATTTAGGGTCGATTACAGTCGAGTCGCAATGCGACTCAGAGATAGGACCCGAAAAATTGCAAAACGCCCAAGGGCAGGAAATTAAAACCATTATCGCCAGCCCGAACAATGCAAAACTCGAGGGTATATTAAGCTCGAGTCGGATCCCGACTCAGAGACTGAACCCGAAGACAGTCAAAGCATGCAAGCCTAAAGGCTAATTCGGGATCGAGTCAATCCGGTGAAAACTCTAACAAGCAGAAATACATAAGATACATGTTGCGGGGTTTCCCCTCTTATTATTACATATTGATGACGAAGCGCAATCTTGGCGTGCTTCGTATAATAAAAGCTATATACGTGCACAACAAAGAAGGCAGGGAATATTCGTTCACCCCTTTCTCCTTTTTTCGGCAGGTATGGCTTGACGGCCTCCTCCTCATCGTCAGATATCTGAAACTTGGCATCGAACCCCTCTCCTTTGGCTTATCCGATCTCCTCCTAATGATCGAAGCCTCTGGCATGAATCTCCTTGAGGGTCTCCCTCCAGGATCTGCTTCTCTCGTACTCCCTGCTATTGCGTGCACGATCGAGGGACTTCTTTAGTTTAGCCCTAGCAACGACGGCACTCCTTGAACAGGCTGCCATTTTTTGCCCTATCGGGGTGTTATTCATTATAACTTCAGCCTGTACGTTTGCCACCTCGATTTTCGCCCTTTATATCTCGGATGAAAGCCTTGTGATCGTCTTCGTCCGAGCAGAATCACTCATACAAACAGCTTGAATTTGTACCTCAAGAATGGATGTCGTAGCTTGAGCTCTGTCTTTGGCCTTAGAATGGGCACTAACGTGCGCTTGCAGCTCAGTAAAATCACGTTTGGCATTGCCAACCTCGCCCCAAAGTTGCTCCAGCTCATCCGCCTTGTCTTTCAACTAGAACTACAGTGCTTCAAAAGAAAACAAGATTAAAAAAAAGAGGGAGGCGGGAGAATACAGGCTAGCGCGGAATGCAGAATACTTGTTTCTCCAAGAGGACCTCCCGGGCACGGCTTCGATCCACCCCGCACGGTAAAGAAATGAGCTCATTTTCCTTTGCCACGTAGAGAAGTTTGACGGATTTTTCCCTTTCTCGAGCCTCCCGCAACGGGGCCTCACGACGAAGAAGCTAGACTTTGAGCCTATCAAAAGCTTGAAAAAGAAGAGCCAGGTGAGTAAAGATAAAAGAAAGGAGCACGGGGCCAGAACGTCCCTATTGCGGACAAGAACTCACCAGTGGGCTAAGACGATGAGCCTCACCGAGGGCCGAAGCTATGTCTAATGGTGCTTCCATCCCGAAAACTAGACGATCGACCGAATCACTTCCTCTCAACTGTTGTGGAGAAGGCGACTCGTCATGAGCCTTCTTGCACCACGAAACATCTTTCTTTTTTCCAGCACTCCTCGATTCCTGAACCGGCAGTGTCACCTCGAATGAATTTCCGGCACCTGAGATAGAGGAATCGAGCAAGTCAGCAAATAGGTGGCCATCCCTAAGAAGAAAAAAAAGTATGGGTGGGATGAGAATTCCAGGAACCTACAATGATGTTTTACCTCCCACCTCCCTTTTGAAAGATCTCGCCACCGGCGCCTATCGTGAATCCAGCATGCTTCCAGCATATGAGACCATTCGGCTAAGTCAGGAAGCTCACCAGGAAACCAATGAGTTTCTATAAACAAAGGACAGGAAGACATCATTATGGGTCCGACCTCATATGAAGAAAAGGATAGTTCAAACAAAGTGCTTACGTGCGGAGCTCCATTTCTAAGGAAATGGTAAAAAAAATTAGGTGATAATGTCAGTCGTCCGAACTCGTATGAATCGGCTCATCCATCACGATCCTCATCCTCTTCACCGCCAATCATAGGAGCTCGAGTAGACCTACGCTGAAGAGCAACCAGGCCCCAGAAGCGTAATGGCTGGTACAACCTTATTAGGTGACTAAGGGCAAATTCTATTCCAGACTTGTCAGCATAATATCTCATAGACCACGTTATCCTCCAAAAGAAGGGATGAACCTGCACCAACATTACCTGATACCTTCTACAAAAATCAAGCACAACTCGATCCAGGGAACCCGGTGTGAGAACATGTGTACACGCTCAAGAAACCATCAACATACGTCATGACACTCTCCTTAGGGGAAGGGACTTGTATAACCACAACTTCCCCCTATCTGCACTCTCTCCTGATTGCCCCGAGGTTCTCCACCATCACCGATGAAATAATCCTCAACACGTGCTCCCAATGGCTCAAAATATTGGGAGGCTTCCCCGACATTGCAACCCTTTTTGAGGCAGTGTACTCCGAGCGTCGTTTCCCTGACATCGGGAGAGGTCTGCTAGCACCAACCAAAGGTGGAACACAGGGAGGAATCCCCTTCATCCGAGGATAAGGTTTCGGAGCGGCGGCCATGGCCACGATAGAATAAGGAGAAGAAGAGGAGGATCCAGGCAAAAATTCCCAAAAATAGAGGAGTGAAGGGACTCGCACAAAGCGCCAGACTCTACAGAAGAGATATGCTTATCAAAAAACAATAGAATTGCCACTTAAGGGGCGAATAGGCAAATATATAGGGGCAAGGCAACAACTGCCCAATTGCCCAAGGAGGCCAATTAATTCTAACCGTGTTAACGTCACTTCCCCTTGGGGAGTGCAATGGAAAAATCATCCCAAGCTCCCACATAATTCGTGGAATTAAGGGACCTCGAGAGATCCCCCGACGTCGGTTCAAATGAGCTATCAGCTCAACCTCGGGACATAACCAATCATGGGACCCCGGGTCCAACTTACAAAAATTCTCCAAAAGCCTTGATACTCGATGCTCTGAAGCAAGAAGGACTACCAGAATAAAAGCTCCTTTCATATATTGACAAAATGGAAAAACACCTTTGTAGTATTCGTCTCCTAGAAGGGAGAACATATAAAACAAAAGAAGGCATACAAAAAAAAGAATGGGGGATCGGAGACTACTCCTCGCCACTATCATCTTCGCCCCAATCGGGGGAAATCAAAAGTGCCAGTTTTCCCTCTGCCATGCGGGCCTCTTCCAGGTCAGCAGATAGCTCGAAGCCCCGAGCCTCGAGTTCTTCCAGGACCTCCTTCTTCCCATTAGCTTTGGCATGTTCGAGAGCTCGGACCAATTCTGTTCAGCTGCCAGGGATATGTCACGAGCCATTGCATGCACCGTGGCCGCATCCTCCTTATAAGCAGCAGTGTCTCATTCAATCTCAAGCTTAGCAGCGGCCAAAGTAGCAATCTCCCTGCGGGTGTTTAAGAAGGCCCCGGGATGTTTCCAATTCCCCTGTCATAGTCTCACTCCGTTCCCTTAGCCCCGAGACCTCCACTTCAAACTCATTGATCTGTGAGCTACTCTGCTCAATCTTCAGTGTGAAACAAGTAGATGAATATATAAATGCAGAACACGTATAGATATTGAGAAGATAAGCAGATATGAATGAGGCAGAATACTTGAGCAACAAGAGCAACCTTCTCCCGAAGCGCCGTCTCCAAAGAGGCCCGAAGCTCCTTCAATTCCTTAACTCCCCGGGAACCTCGAGCCTTCGAGTCTTTCAATTTTGAAGCAATGGTATTAAGCTCCTTCTCATGGCATAACAGTTCCCCACGAAGCTGGAGGATGACATGGTCATACATCTCTTTACACTACGGCGCAATGGGAAAGTTCGGAAAGATGACGAATAATGTCCGAGAGAGAAAAGAAATGCGCAAGAAAAAATCATCACCTGCTGGAAGGACTTCTCTACTGCTTCAACTGCGTTAGAGACGTCGAGATCAGCTCCATCAGTTACACCATCAAGAATGTTCGCAATAAAGCCTTCCCCTCTGAATGGAGTACCAACCATGGCACCAACCATCCTCTCAGCGTCTCTCAACTCTCCTGATGAGAGTGGATAGTTTTGAATAAGGACATTCGAGCAACCGATTCCTTCGAATAGCGACCCACACTCTTGGAAGGCCCAAACTCTGACCCATCAGAACCAATATCCCTGCTAGCAGAAGCTACATCAAATCTAGCCGCACAATTCGAAGTCATATTGACGTCCAATTCGAGGACCTCCAGCTCCTTAGCCCTGTCGGTCCCAGCCGTCTCGGACTTAGTAGCATCCGCTCGAGGCACCTGCAAATTTCTCTCACTGGACCTTGCTCTCCTCCTCAATGGACTGCCATCATCATCCCCCCCCCCCGACATCAGGGTTCGGCCCAAAGGTTAGGATAATAGTTTCATTAGGGTGAGTAGTGGCCACCATGACTTTCCTTTTCTTGCTCGTGTCAGGCCCCAAGGCCTCTGCTTCACCATCGGGGGGTGGCCTCATCAGCATATTCTATCCAAAGCCTGCACCATCACAGTAAATGCGATACGTCGTTTCTTAGAGTGCGGGAGGGAATACAAAATGTGTGGCACGAGCGGTAAAGAAACCTCACCGTTATTCTTGGCCACCCAATGCTTCTTAGCCATAATGGTCTAGGACTGGAGACGATACATGAACCTTTTATCCAAACGCTTGATCCATCTCGCCAAATCTGGGACCACCTTAGGGTGCCAAGCAGAGGCTGGAGAGGAAACAAAGATTTTATCATGGCACACAAAAGAATAATTGAGAAACAGCTAAAGGGAAATTCATTTATGTTAATTGTTTCACTACTCGGGAAAGGGCAACCATCAGATTGGGATGATGTCAAGGTTCTAACCTAAAAAAATCTACTCATCCATCCCCGGCCCTTCCCTTCATCAACACTTGTGAAGAAAGATTTTTTGGATCATTGTCGAAGCTTGATTAAGCCTCGATACAGCCGAGGGCAGCATAATCTGATCAAATGGTTGAGGGTAAAAACTTTGCTTGTAACCCCTTCAGTAAAGTGCTTGAGCATCAACACAACTCTCTAAAAGGATGGGTAGATCTGGCTGAGGATGACCCTATATTGAGCATAGAAGTCGAGGATAACCGGATAGATTTCCAAAGGAGGAGATTCCACAGAGTTGTCGGGACCCAGGGTGAATGGGTAGGTGTATACATAAAGAAAGCCATCCTTGAAGCTGGTAATGTTGTCGCTGGGGCGAGGAATTTCTACTTCTACTGCTTTACTCCATCGGCAGTCCTCATTCACTTTGCCAGCTTCAGTCATGATGCTAATATATCAAGATACGTGCTCGCATCGACCCAGCATAGACGAGGGATTTTCGATATTGAAATCGCTCAACGTATCAATTTTGGGAGGGGTCCATTGCTATAAAGTTGGACCGATTTGTTTTCCCCCTTAGTTGATCGGGATGACGATGCGGTGTCATTCTGTCAAGGCACCGTCCTAGAAGTCCTGGCCATGAAAAATGGTGAAACCTTTACAAAAAAAGAGAGAAAGATGTGAATGTGTCAAATAGCAGAGATTCTGGTTTACGAGCCTGAAGGAAGGACGAAGATGAGGAGCACCTAGCAAGCGGAGCGTTTTATAGGAATCGTTGGGGAAGCATAAGAGACGAAGCTACTGCAGTTCACGGGTTCCTCGATTACTTCATTTGACGGCGACCCAGCACGATTCCCTTGGATATGGAATTTAATGCTCATAGATGGATGACATCATAGTAATAATGGCCTCAAGATGACGATTCAATATCGTTTCCTATCACTTCGATCTAGGAAGTGTGGAGACTATCTGTGTGCGGTAAAATTGGAGGAATCCATTTCCCGCCATTAAGGTATGTTCGGAGTGTCCTCACAGCATATTAAGGCTGTAAGATCGTGATCGGGCTCCCTATCTCGAGTATCATCTGCGGCCCTACAATGGCTCTAAGGTTAAAGGATCTGTTTACGACTTAGTAGAGGTCCCAAAGACAAGAAACTCCCGAGGCGGGTAGCTAGAATCAATTGGTTCTGGTACCTTGTCTGGACATCCCATCCCCGTGTCTTTACAATTAATACGCCTTGTCTAGCCATCACATCCCCTTGTTTGGCCATCCCATCCCTGGACAATTAACATAATAGTAACTGCGCACAGACTCATGTCCCCTAGTGCGTACATAGCCCCCGCATTTAATGGAGAATCACTCAATTATCACACCTATGGGGACAATTCCCTCTTACGAGGTTAGAAAGAAAACTCACCTTGCGCCAAAGCGCACTTTCAATACCAAGAACGAGCCCAAACCCTCAATTCGGAGCGAGCGATCCAAAACTAGTTAAATGAGGTAGGAACTAATCAATATAAGTTCACAAGATTGTCTTCTATCTATTTAAGCAATTTCCAAACCGTTACCACAAGTGCCAGGATTCCAAAAATTTTCAAAGGGAGCTGTTCTCTATACCCTAAGGATCAATAATATATGATTTCTAATTTATTTCATAACAAATTCTGTGGTAAAATCTAAGTTTTATTATAACCCTAGGTCTAGCTCTAACCCCTGGATTTCTCAAAATCTTTAGGTGTTAATCTACCCAAAACTCGAGTGTTAAACTTAGAAATAAGGGGGATGAACTTACCTCACGATGCTATGTGAAAATCCTTTATCAAGAGCTCCAAAATTGCTCAAACCCCGTGTGCCAAATGGTAAAAAATGGCTGGAGCTCGAATTAAATGAAGCTCACTGACTTAGCAGTTTCCGCATTTGCGGTCATGGGACCGCATCTACTATCCCACATCTGCGAGACGAGGCCACATCTGTGGAATTGGCTAAAAGGGCTGGGACCGCTTCTGCGGTCTTCAAGATCCATTTGTGTACCCGCTTCTCCAGTGAATAAACCGCTTTTGCAGTTTGATCTGGCCAGCTCTAGGCCGCATCTGCGAGGCCACGACCGCTTCTGTGGTCTCGCACCTATGGTCAACCAACCGCATGTTCGGTTATGACAGAAGCAGATGCTTCAGCACTTCTTCCAAATTCCCAACTTCACTCGACACTCGTCCGTTTGACGCTTGAGGCTCCCGGGCCCCTCCCAATCATACCGACAAGTCTAAAATTACGAGACGGACCTACCTGAAACTTTAGAACACCCAAAACAACCCTAAATCTAAGAATTACCCCCTAAAACCAATTGAATCAAACTTATGAACTTCAAGTTTTTAATTTTCCTCTAATGAGCCAAGACGCACTTAAACTACTCGGATAGATACCACATTTTGCGAGAAATGCTTAATGTTATATTAGACCTGTAACGGGCTCCAGGACCAACATACAAGCTCGATACCCATGAAATCAATCATTAATTAGTTTCTATAAATCCTTAATATTTCATATTAACAATTTATAATAAAAATTCATTACTCGTGCTAGGGACCTTAAAATTTGATTCCGGGCATACGCCTAGGTCCCATATTTTCCTACGGACCCTCTAGGACTGTCAAAACACGAGTCTGGGTTCTTTTTCTCAAATTTTGATCAAATTCAAACTTAGAATTTTAAGAAAATCCTAAGGAATCAAATGTGCACATTTCGACCCAAATTCTTCCAAATCCCGAACCAACCATCCCCGCAGGTAGTAAATTAGTTAAAGCAAGCGTGGAAAGTTTTATTTAAGAGAACAGGGTTCTAAAAAGTAAAATGACCAGTCGGATCATTACATTCTCCACTCTTAAACAAATTTTCTTCCTCGAACGGATATAGAAAAGTACTTGAGCTGCTGAAAAAATGTGGATATTTTCTCCACATGTCCTCCTTGGACTCCTAGTTCGCCTCCTCTACTGGTTGGCAACTCCACTGGACCCTAATCGTAGAAATCCTCTTTGACCTCAACTGGCAATCCTGTCTATCAATAATGGCAACTGGCTCCTCCTCATAACCCAACCTCTCGTCAAGCTGAATTGTACTAAAGTCTAACACGTGGGACAAGTCGGCATGATACTTCCGAAGCATCGATACATGAAAAACCAGATGAACTCCCGATAAGCTGGGGGTAAAGCAAGCTCATAAGCAACCTCCACAACTCATCTCAACACCTCAAAGGGGCCAATAAACCTTGGGCTCAACTTGCCTTTCTTCCAGAACCTCACAATACCCTTCATTGGCGAGACATTCAAGAGAACCTTCTGGCCAACCATGAATGATACATCACGCTCCTTCTGATCCTCATAACTCTTGTGTCTGGACTGAGCGGTGCAAAGCCTTTCCTGAATCAACTTTACCTTGTCCAAGTCATGTTGCACCAAATCTGTACCGTATAACTTAGCCTCACCCATCTCAAACCACCTGATAGGAGAACGACACCTCTAACCTTATAAAGCCTCAAATGGGGCCATCTCAATGCTGGACTGATAGTTATTGTTGCACGCAAACTCCACCAAGGGCAAGAAATGGTCCCATTTTCCCCCAAAGTCAATCACACAAGCTCTAAGCATGTCTTCCAAGATCTAAACTGTCCGCTCCAACTGCCCTTCGGTGTGTGGATGAAATGTTGTGTTAAGCTCCACGCGGGTCTCCAACTCACCCTGAACTGCTCTCCAAGAGTGGGAATTGAATTGAGGGCCTCTATCCAATATAATGGAAACAGGCACACCTTGCAACAGGACTATCTCCCGAATGTAAATCTGAGCCAACATCTCTGAAGTGTAAGTAGTCATTACCGGTATAAACTGCGCCGACTTGGTCAACCTATCCATATTGATCCACAAAACATCAAACTTCGGCAAAGTCCACGGCAAACCAACTACGAAATCCATGGTAATGCGGTCCTACTTCCACTCTGGTATACGCATCTGCTAAAGTAGGCCACCAGCCTCTAGTGTTCATACTTGACCTGCTGGCAATTCAAACACCTAGTCACATACTCACACCATGTCTTTCTTCATCCTCCGCTACCAATAATGTTGTCTCAAGTCACGATACATCTTCGTAGCTCCCGGATGAATGAAATACCGCAAACTGTGTGCCTCCTCTAGTATTCTCTCCCTCAAACCATCAACACTAGGAACATATAGATGAACTTGGAGCCACAAAACACCATCCTCCTAATAGAAACCCCATTGGCACCTCCCTAAAACACTGTCTCTCTGAGAACTATCAGATGTGGATCATCAAACTATCGGGCCTTTATCTACCCCAATAATGAAGATTGAGCAACCACACAAGCAAGAACCCAGCTGGGCTCTGAAATGTCCAGCCTCACAAGTTTGTTACCCAAGGACTGAATGTCCAAAGCTAGTAGCCTCTCCTCTGCTGGAATGAATGCTAAGCTAACCATACTCTCTGCCTTTCTGCTTAAGGCATTCACGACCACATTCTCCTTGCCCGAAAGATAAAGAATGGTGATGTCATAATCCTTCAATAGCTCAAGCCACCTGCGTTACCTCAAATTAAGATCCCTCTGCTTGAACAAATTCTGTAAGCTGCGATGATCAGTATAAACCTCACATGAAACCCTATACAAATAATGCCTCCATATCTTAAAAGCGTGAACAATCGCGACCAACTCTAGATCATGCACAAAGTAATTCTTCTCATGAACCTTCAGCTGATGCGAAGCATATGCGATGACTCGCCTCTCCTGCATCAATACACATCTCAAGCCAACGCGTGAAGCATCACAATATACCGTACACATCCCTGAATTAGAAGGTAATACAAGAAACGGTGTCGTAGTCAAAGTTGTCTTAAGCTTCTGAAAGCTCTCCTTACAATCATCGGACCAATAGAAAGGAGCACCCTTGTAGGTCAATCTAGTCAAAAGTGATGCAATAGATGAAAAGCCCTGCACCAATTATCTGTAATAACATGCTAACCCTAGGAAACTCCTAATCTTGGTCACTGAAGTAGGGCATGGCCCATTCTAAACTACCTCAATCTTCTTAGGATCAACCTTAATACCCTCTCCCGACACAACATGCCCCAAGAATGCTACTGACTCTAGCCAAAACTCGCACTTGGAGAACATAGCATATAGCTTCTGCTCTCACAAGGTCTGAATCACTACTCTCAGATACTGCTCGTGCACCCTCAGGCTACGTGAGTATATCAAGATGTTGTCAATGAAGACAGTGATAAAGGATGCAATATAAGACCTGGACACCCTGTTCATTAAGTCTATAAATGCTGCTGGCACATTAGTCAAGCCAATGAACATCACTAGGAACTCATAATGGCCATATCTAGTCCAGAATGTAGTCTTCGAGACATCCGATTCCTGAATCATCAACTGACGGTAACTCGACCTCAAGTCGATCTTAGAGGACACCCTAGCACCCTACAACTAGTCGAACAAATTATTGATACGAGGAAACAAAAACTTGTTCTTGATGGTGACTTTGTTCAACTGGCGGTAATCAATGCACATTCGCATAGTCTCATCCTTCTTCCCCACAAATAACATTGGTGCACCCCAAGGTGATACACTGGGCCTAAAAACCCCTTTGCTAATAACTCTTCAAGCTTCTTCTTCAACTTATTCAACTATTTAGGAGCCATACGGTACAGTGGAATAGATATAGGCTGGGTGCCTGAAGCCAAATCAATATAGAAATCAATATCACGAAACGATGGCATGCCAGGAAGATCAGAAGGAAACACATCGGTGAACTCTCAAACTACTGGAACTGAATCAATCATCAGAGACTCTGTGGTGGTGTCCTGAACATAAGCCAAATAAGCCAAACACCCCTACTCGACCATCTGCCGAGACTTCAGGAAATAGATAACCCAACTAAATGTATCAACTGTTGAGCCCTTCCACTCCAACCCTGGCAACCCTAGCATCGTCAAAGTAATAGTTTTAGCATGGCAATCCAAGATGGCATGATACGGAGATAACCAATTCATGCCCAGGATAACCTCAAAATCGATCATATCAAGCAACAAGAGATCTTTTCTAGTCTCGAAACCACAGAATGTGACCATACAGGACCGGTAGATCCGATCCACAACCATAGAAGCACCTACAAGAGTGGACACATGAACAGGAGTGCCCAAGGGCTTAGGAGAAATAACCAGGAGACGAGAAAATATAGATGATACATATGAATAACTACATCCTTCATCAAACAATACCGAAGCACTTCTACCACAAACAGAAATAATACCTTTGATGATGTCATCTGAGGCTAATGCATCTGGCCTAGCTGGAAGGCCATAGAATCTGGATGGAGCGTCGGCTAGCTAGCCTCCACCTGACTGAGCAGTAGATGGCCGACCTTTCCCTGCCTGACCTCCACCTCTAGGATGGCCTCTACCAATCTACCCTCTACATCTAGGTAGCGGGGAAACTGGTGCTGAAATCATAGGCTGCTGATCCTGCTGTACTGCCTTGCCCTGAAGCCTGGGGCAGTATCTCCTCATATGACCAAGGTCCCTGCATTCGAAACAAACCAGCGGTGCGGTGACCTGCTGCCCTGATGGCTGACCCTAATAGCTTGTAGACCCACTGGAAGAAGCCTGAATAGCCGGTGGATATTATAAACTCTCTGGCATTGCACCGAAATAAGAATCAGAAGAACCCTATGGACCTGAATACCCACCGGAGGAACTCTGAATAGCTTGTGGGTGATAAGAACTCCCTGGCATGGTACTGAAATAGGGACATGTTAGAGCACCCCGAGTAGGTGGCGGTGCTGAATTTGGGGGCCTGCTGGGCTGTCCCTTCCCAAACTGACCTCTGTTCCAAGACGAGGCACCTCTGAACTCCCCAGAGAACATAGCCTTCTTATCCTGCTGCATCTGATCCCTACCCTCAAACAGTAGCCCTCAATTCTCCAAGCAATCTCCACTACTAACTGATAAAGATTCCCCTTCTCCACCTCTCGGGCTATATTGGCCCTGATGCCAGAATGCAACCCTGTAACAAGCCTTTGCACCCTCTCTGCGTTAGTAGGAAGTAAATATCATCAACGTATGGCGGGATAGCTTAGGAAACTTGACCTTATAATAGGTCATGGACATCTGCCTCTGCTCAAGCTGCTCAAACTGATACCATAGTTCTTCGCTCTCAGAGGGTAGAATATACCAGTGTAGAAACAACTCCATGAACTGGCTCTAAGTGATAGGATAAAAACCTGCTGGTCTGCCAAAAACATAAGATTAACACAGTCTGCGGGCCCTGCCCTCTAGCTGAAAAGTAGTGAAGTCAACCCCATGCGACTCCAACATCTGCATGTTGTGCATTTTGTCCCTGCACCTACCAATGAAGTCCCGAGAATCCTCATGGCGCTCACCCTAAAAAATAGGATGGTGAAGTCTAGTCCATCTATCCAATAGCTTCTGCGGGTCACCATCTGCACCTGGTCTAGGCTCGGGTATCACTGCAGCAACTAGTTGAGCCCCATCTATGAGTAGTGCACCCAGAGTCTAATACACTGCAGTTGCACGACCGTAAGCCTGAGCAGTGGGGGTCTATGCTCAACCTCCCGCTTGTGATATAGTTGGATTAGCTGGAAATAAACCAGCCTAAGTCATGGTGTCCATGAATCGTAGCACACGACCCATGACCCCTTGGAATCTCGGTGCTATCATAAAGGCTGCTGGGGTAGGCTCAGCTGCGTACACCTCGCCCTGCTCCTCGATGATAGGATCTCTCGCAGGATCTACTGGTGGTACTATTGGAATGACTTTGGGATACCCCCATCCCGTACCTCGGGTCGGTGCCCTCCCTTGGCCTCTCGCAACGGGGAGAGCAGCTCCTCCCAGTTCTGGAACATCAGTCATATGTGTCCTCACCATCTATGAGAGAATAGAAGAGAAAAATTTAGTATACCAACCACTGCACGATAGGAAATGAATAAAGAGTAGTTTTTCCTAACACCATATAGCCTCTCGAAGATAAATACAGACGTCTCCTTATTGATCCAAAAGACTCTATTAGGTTTGCCTGTGACTTGTGAGACCTATGTTAACCTAGTGCTCTAATACCATGTTGTCACGACCTATTTCCAACATAGATTGTGATGGCACCCAACACCATTGCCAGCCAAGCCAACGCGGAAATATTATTAAGTTCTTTTTTTTACTTTTACCAAAATAGGTGCAGCAATTCCCAAAATTAAAAATCAAACCAGGAATGAACAGTAATAGGCCAAAGATAGTTATACAATTCCCAAAATAATAGTTTACTAATGTGTGTTACAAAACCTGGTATCACAAGTAATGGGCGTCTAGTAGAATACACAAAATAATAAAACTATCCTACTGTCCGTGTCACACATCCTTTTTACATACCTCGTAAGGGAGTATAAGGGAGTTTTTCTAATTAAAGTGACAATCGAAATGGTATTATTTATTTAAAATCAGAGTCGCCACTTGGAATAATTAATAGTGTCCCAAGTCACCGGTTAAAATCCCGAATCGTGGAAGATATTGACTCTGTTTATAGTCTGCGAACACAGAAATCCAGGTAAGGAATTCTGTTAACCCGGGAGAAGGTGTTAGGCACTCCCGAGTTCCTTGGTTCAAGCGCAGTCACTTTGATCATACTTGGCTCAATCAAATTGTCTAATTACTCATTTTAGAACCTATGTGTATTTACCTTTTAATGCTTTTAAATTAAGAAAATTATCTTGAAACGAGTCACGCGCACGTGTACCCATTTGTTTGGTGCGTCAAAAATCATGTCACATAAATGTGTCCACAATTAGTACCGCTTTATTATTATTAAGAAAATTTAGTCGATGTTGCGCGAACGCATACTCCGGTTTTTTTTTATGAAATCGTAATCATGTTACGCGAACGTATCCACAACCACGATAGTATATTAAATTTGCCTAAAACAACTACGAGCATTTGACTTTTTTATATCTTGGATATGAAATTAATACTAGGGCCATGTGCTATTTAGTTTGGTTTATGGTACACCTCGAGTCTAATTAAAAGATTCGAGTTTCATTAAAGAGGTCCCCAAAGTGTTTGAATTTTTATCCAAAGTAAATTATATCTATATTACTGCAAGCGACCTATGTAAAGTACTACACTGTCCCAATGTTGAAAGGGGGAAAGGTTTTAGACTCTCAGTAAATCCAGAAACAACGAATAACCTTTTAAAGGGGACTTGGGCTCAAGGGGAAGAAGCCCAAAGTCAAGGTCGAAGCACCAAGTGCCACTTGAGTCTGGGCCCTGTTCCCAAAAGGAATTTCATCAACATTCAAACGGCCCCATGTGGGCTTGATTTAATTCCTCCAAAACCTCGACAGGTATGTATGAGAATCAAAGACCTACTGAGGCCATAAGGGATCGTCAATTACATGAAATAGCTTCATAAACAATTCAACAATGATACATTAAAGTTACCAATGCTACAATATGAAACTCAACTAGTAAACCATCTATCAAACAATAATAGCACACACGATTCGTTCTACCAAATTACAACCTAGGAACCATATACAAACTAGACATTGTTTTACAAACATGCTAAATTCAGGTTTCATGTACTCCATATCAGTAACCTTGCAACCCCCTTTCTAAAGAACTTTTCTAGTAAAACATATCCTATGATAAACCTTAATGTTAGCAAACTGAACTTTCAAATAGATCTTCAATAAAAACAATATAAAAATACAAAAGCTTACCACCCACTAAAATATGGCCCAGACTCCAAACATGCATTTATTATGGGCTGATTTTGCTGACTTTCATGGTTTTAGACACATCTGGACAAAAGATGTTCTATTTAAACTGGCTTCATGCTACAGCATATCCAACAGCCCATATACACATCAAATTTCAATCATTTTTACAAACCAATATACTAAATTTAAACACACATTCTAACTCACAAATCAACCTTAAGCTAATAACATAAATAAGCAAGCAACCAACTGAAGAAAAACTAACTACTATAGAATTGAGGGAGTTTAATACCATAAGATAGCATTTGATAAGAAACATATCATGAACTTTTAACTGGATCATGTAACTTCAGATTTTCCATTCTTACACATCTAGAGGTCTAGAAAGTACCTGAATACAGCAAAAAAAACAATAAGGAAACAGCCCGAGGTTAGGAAGAAATAGCAGCAGTAGATCAACATCAATGCAAACGATTCAATCCATGCTGGAACCCAGAAATAGCAAAATATTGGAAATTCATTTGAAAGAAACCCAGAAACTTGAACTAGTTCATCAATGGAATAGTACCCTGGTCCTTTTTCTTTGTTTTCTGATCTTAAAAACTCTTTCAATGTGTAGGTATTTAGTGTGAAGAAGGTAATGTTGAAATATATTTTGTGACGACCTAAAGGGTCATCACCTGTTTTCCTCATCTGTTCCGTGCTTCCGAGGCCTTCAAAACCTCATTTTATATTTCCTCGAATTGCGTGCGTAGTCCGGGCGCGTAGCCGAAAAATTTCAGTGTTGGAATATGTGAATTCTGTGAAAAAATTGAAGAATTTTGATATTAATATGATTATAGTTGACTTTTGTCAACATTTTTGGTGAACGGACTCGGACCCGAGATTGGACGGTCCCGGAAGGTCCGTAGAAAAATATGAGACTCGGGCATGTGCCCGTAGTCGAAATCCGAGGTCTAGAACCTGAGTAAAAGAATTTTTCTGTTAAATTGTTTTTCTGAAATTATTAAGGAAAATAAAAATGAAAATTTATTAAAAGACTATGGTATCGGGCTTGTATTTTGGTTCCGATGTTCGGTACAAGTCTTATATATTGTTTAAGCGCTTCCTGTAAAGTTTGGTTGAAACCAGACGTCGTTTGACGTGTTTCGGACTATAAGTTCCAAGTTGGAAAGTTTATGAGTTTTGAAATGAAAATCATGAGCTTTGAGGCTCGATTCTATGTAAATGATGTTATTTTGGCGATTTGATCGCGCGAGCAAGTCCGTAAGATGTTTTTGGAGTTATGTGTATGTTTGGTTTGAAGCCCCGATGGCTCGGGTGAGTTTTGAGTAGGTCCCGGGAGGCCTTAGGCTTAAAAATATCAGATGTTGCAGTGCAGCAGGTCCCACGCGGTCGCGATGAATTTCTGCGTGGTCGGCGTGGACGGGTTCAGAAAGGCGTTGGTTTAGGCTCAGCCAGTGCGGCCGCATACCAAAATAGTGCGGTCCGCACTGGAAGCCACGCGGCCGCAATGCATTTCTATGCGGTCCGCGTGGCCAGGTTCAGAGAAGGCGTTGGGTTGAGTTTGACCAGCACGGCCGCGTACCAAAACAGTGTGGTCCGCGCTGGAAGCCACGCGGCCGCAATGCATTTCTATACGGTCCGTGTGGCCAGGTTCAGAGAAGCAGTTTTTTTCTTCCCTTTTCGGCGCGGCCGCATGGCATTTTTCTGCGGTCCGTGCCAGCCTGTAAACTATATAAAACCCGAGATTTTCAGCAATTTTACACTTTTTCAAAAACCAGAACATAAGAGGCGATTTTCCAACCAATTCTTCTTCTCCAAAACGATTGGTAAGTGATTTCTACTGTATTTCCTTTACTCCTTAACATCTTTAAACACAATTTCAACTTCAAAACAAGGATTTTAATGGGGAATTAGGGAGTTTAGGGTAGAACTAGGGTTCCTAAATTTGGGGGGTTTTGGACATCAATTTGGGGTCCGATTCCAAAACAAATCACATATCTGAGTTCGTGGGGGAATGAGTAATCAGGTTTAATTCGAACCTCAGGTTTTGATCACGTGGACCCGGTGGCATTTTGGGAATTTTTGAGCAAAACTTGGGAAAACCATTTTTATGCATTCAAACAAATTCATATAGTATTTATCAAAGTAATTGAACAAATTGTGATTAGGTTCGAGCGAATTGGAGGTTGAATCACGAGGTAAAGAAATAGTTGAAGGTTAAGCGGACTTCAAGGCTTTGAGGTAAGTGTTTGGTCTAACCCTAGCTTGAGGGAATAGGAGTTGAGTCTTGTTGC
>MU788861.1:81594-97452 GCA_026770625.1 Nicotiana glauca
TTTCAGACCATTATATGTAGTTTATTCATAGTGGTTCGTGAGCTTGTGACACCAAATCTTGGGTAGAGGATATTGTTGAGCAGTTCATATTTATTTCAGATTTATAAAATTAGACTTCCGCAGCTATTGTTAGTATTATTTTATGCTATTAAATTGAAAACAGAATGGTTTTACTTATGGAAACGGTAAGTAAGTTGGCTTGCCTAGCTACCACGAGTAGGCGCCATCACGATCCCGATGGTGGAAAATCCGGATCGTGACATATTTTTAGCTATTTCTTTTTTTTTTCCAAGTCTGATTCGCCCCTAATTCACTGAAGGCCAGCCTTATATAGAAGGCTTTAGGGAAATAGGAATGAATTTACCATTTTCACAATTACCCCTTCTCCAATTTTCTCTTTGTTCAACCAACACCCTAATCCTTAAACCTCAATACTGAATTACCTATTTTCCCCCTTTCCTAGAAGCTTCCCAATTGGTTATATCCAAATTCCCTAGGACAATTTCCCTAAATTAGCCATTAAACATCTGTTATTTACCCCTCCAACCTAAATGAACTATGGGTCAGGCCTACCCAAACAACAACATTCTAGGACTATTGCTAGGACGTGTCAAAATTGACCAAAAGGCCCAAGAATTCCACCCAGCCCATGAGTACTCTGAGACCCCAAACTTTAACCCAAACAAATTAGAACTCAAACAGTGGCCCCAAAAGAACTCAAACGGTTTTAATACTAACTATTAAAACAAACCAACTTAATTCTATTTCTTTAGCAAAAATTAATAAAGACTAACTATGGTTGCTGCTTATACGAATTTAACTGGAAAAAATAGAAATAAGGAAAAGGAAATGAAAAAAAAAGAATTAAGATGGAGGAGAAATAGAAAAGGACATGGATAAGAAATACCTGAGGTCGGAGACAAATGGGCTTGAAAGGCTTGTCCGGGAACTTCTGATTTGACCCAAAACTGGTATTAGTCGCATGTTCACTTTGAGAACATGCGAACAATACTAGTTTCAAGCCCAATCGTTCATAGAAAACTTGAAAGATTTTTTTTCTTTATTTTTTTTAGATTTGAAACTGACCCGATTTGGTGAGGATTTGGGGAGAAATGGTGATCGATTGGGGCTCAGGGAGGGGTGATGGTGGCATGGTTGGATTTTGGTGGTGGTTTGAGCTCCGCCGCCGGTCAGAGATGGTAAAGAAGCTCAGGGCGGCAGGTCTAGGATTAGAGATGAAGGCGAGGAGACAAACTACAGAGATACGAGATTATTTGGATAGTTATATTGAAGGGTGTTCCTTGGCCGTTGGATTGAAAGAGATCAACGACTCAGATCTCTCACTTCACGGAACGACGATGTTTCATTGGGGACAGGACCGGGTATTGGGATGGAGCTGGGCCAGCTTGACCGGGTTTGGTGGGGGGGATTCTTTTGGGCCTGCCAAATTGGCCAAAATCACATCCCTTTCTTTATTTGAATCTTTTCATTTCTTTTAATTAATTTTTCCTTTTTTCTTTTCAAATTAATTAAATCGTAAATTAATCTTAAACTAAATATTTTACCAAATTAAACGAATTACTCAAAATAAAATTTACCACAACTAACTAATTCCAAATAAAAAGAAAGCTACAAAATTCAAAGTTAAATAAAAATGCAAAAATGAGTCATTTTTGTGATTTTTTTAATTCTTGTCAAAAAAATTAATTTACTAAGTAATCTGAAAATGTAAAATTACGTCCTACATGCAAATGCAATGCATTTTTTATATTTTCATGAATTAAATAAATTAAACATGCACAGAAAAATGCAAGCGATTAACAAAAAATTCTACAAAAATCGAAATTGCAAACAACGGGAAAAAAAATATTTTGTTTGAAGTTATGGGAATAATTCATATAGGGCAAAAATTACGTGCTCACATTCCGGGATAGAATATACAGCAAAAGTAATGAAGACTCCATCAAGCGGCTGAACGGCACAGGAAGGGAGCAGCTTACCATGGAAGTCTCGAACTATGAATCAAGGGCGCGCATCAAACTGATAGCTAGATACACCTGCCTCAGATCTTGTACAATTAAGTACAAAATTATAGTATGAGTACATAAACAATATGTACCCAGTAAGTATCCCGTCTAATCTCGAAGAAGTAGAGACGAGAGGTCGACTTGACACTTACTAGGGTCAAATAATATGATAAAGTGTTCTACTAGGAATGATAGTCACAAATAATCAACAGTGTGTAGGAAGTAGAACAAGTCATGGATAAGATTATATATATATATATATATATATATATATATATATATATATATATATATATATATATATATATATTATGCCGAGGTCGACCGCCCGATCCAATATAAAATAAATTGTGCACTGCCAGAGGGTCGAATGGCGCGAACCTTAGATGCATCTATTTCTACTGAGGCGATTGGCCCGATCCACAAATGTCAATTAATATCAAGAAACACATGAATGCGCATTTATTTTCAAGTAAATTCATACAAATGTCAAACAAGTGTACACATTCGCTTATATTCCTTTCCAATCTCTAGCATATCCTAAGTGATCACATTAGCAAGAGAATACAGAGACATTCACAAATATAGCATGATAAGGGTCCTAGCTAGAGAATACGCACGGACTCTAGTCAGCTAGTGTGTACATAGCCCCTGCATTTAATAGTAAATTACTCAATTATTACACCTATGGGGATAATTCCCTCTTACAAGGTTAGAAAGGAGACTCAGCTTGCTCCAAAGCGCATTTCCCATATCAAGAACGAGCCCCAGCACTCAATTCGGAGCCGAACGATCCAAAACTAGTTAAATGAGGTAGGAACTAATCAATATAAGTTCACACGATTGTACTCTAGTTATTTAAGCAATTTTCCAACCCTTACAACAAGTTTTCGAAAATTCGGCCCCGGGCCCAAGTGCTCGGATTCCGATATTTTTCGAAGGAAGTTGTTCTTTACACCATAAGGATCAATAATATATGATTTCTAATTCATTTCATAACAGATTTTCGTGGTAAGATGTAAGTTTTATTAAAATCCCAGGTCTAGCTCTAACCCCTTGATGTCTCCAAATCTTTAGGTGTT
Source organism: Nicotiana glauca (assembly GCA_026770625.1). NCBI lineage: Eukaryota > Viridiplantae > Streptophyta > Magnoliopsida > Solanales > Solanaceae > Nicotiana > Nicotiana glauca. The sequence goes on from MU788861.1 coordinate 84,704, forward strand.
AATCTACCCAAAAACTCGAGTGTTAAACTTAGAAATAAAGGAGATGAACTTACTTCATGATGTTATATGAAAATTCCTTCTCAAGAGCTCCGAAATCGCTCAAAACACGTGTGCCGAATGGTCAAAAATGGCCTGAGCTCGAACTAAATGAAGCTCACTGCCTCAGAAGTTTCCACATCTGCGGTCATGGGACCGCATCTACGAGAGGAAGCTGCATCTGCAGAACTGGATAAAAGGGCTGGGGCCACTTCTGTAGTCTTGAAGCCGCATCTGCGCAGCCGCTTCTACGTTTGACCTGGCCAGCTCTGGGCCGCATCTGCGAGGCCACGGCCGCTTTTGCGGTCTCGCACTTGCGGTTAACGAACCGCAGGTGCGGTTATGACAGAAACAGATGCTTCAGCACTTCTTCCAAATTTTCAACTCCACTCGAGCCTCGTTCGTTTGAAGCTCGGGGCTCCTGGGCCCCATCGGAATATACCGACAAGTCTGAAATCCTGAGACGGACCTACCCGAACCTTCGGAATGCCCGAAACAATGCTAAATCTAATAATCACCCCCTAAAATCAAATGAATCAAACTTATGTACTTTAAGTTCTTAATTTTTCTCTAATGAGCCGAAACACACTTAAAGTATTCAGATTTACACCAAAATTTGAGGGCAATGCTTAAATGCTATATTGGACTTGTACCGGTCTCCAGACCAACATACAAGCCCGATACTCATGGAATCAATCATTAATTAGTTTCTATAAATCCTTAATATTTCAGATTAATAATTTCTAATAAAAATTCATTACTCGGGCTAGGGATCTCGAAATTCGATTCTGGATATACGTCAGGTCCCATATTTCCTACGGACCCTTCGGGATCGTCAAAATACGAGTCCGGGTCTGCTTACTCAAAATATTAACCAAAGTCAAACTTAGCCTTTTAAAAAATCCTTAGGAATCAAATGAGCACATTTCGACCCAAACTCTTCCAAATCCCAAACCAACCACCCTCGCAAGTCGTAAATTAGTTAAAGCAAGGGCCAAAAATTTTTATTTAAGGGAATGAGGTTCTAAAAAGCAAAACGACCAGTCGGGTTGTTACAATTCTGGCCTCCTTAGTCTTCTTTCTCTCCAAAATCGTGGCTCTCCAAAGTCTTTTTTCCTTTTAAAGCAGTGTCTCCCCTCCAAATCATGTTTTAGGATGTATTTATAGCGACTAGGTTTTGTATGGGGCGGATTTTTTTCTCCTATTTTGGATTGGAAAAGTTGATTCTTTTTCTGCTTCGGTCCCCGTCTGGCGAGGTGAACCTCGCTTCGTTGTTTGGGACTTTTTTCTTCAGCTCTTTTTTCACCAATTTTTCTCAAATTTGATCATTTTATGCATAAGTTTGTTCCTACACATAAGAAACACTTAATGAGCATATTTTCACTTCCAAAGCGGTGTGAACTCCCACAATTCACTTAAGACTTAACACACAAACACACTCAATACATGCACTTTTCATCCTTTATCAGCTGCCTTCGTTCACATTTACCTATAAGTTTAGCGATGGCAATGGGCGATGCGGGTTGGGGGTGGGTTTGTGAAAGTGCGTGTGCAGTGTGGGGGGGAGGGTTAAATGTGTTTTTTTTTTTTAATTGCACTTGCAGGGCGGGTGCGGGTTTGGCCAAGAAACATATACTGATTTAAAATTTACATTGACGCTTAGTATTGTACTATATATTATTTTACTTATTAGATTATATGGTTTCTCACATTTATAAATTAGTAGAATTCAGAGCTATTTGTACTTTTCCTTTATTGAAGATTTGGGGATTGAAGTTTCTAACTTTCAAACGACTCATTGTAACATGAATAAAAAGATGTTAAAACAACCAAGCTTATAGCAATTGTAATTAAAAGACAAAAACTTTAACAGAAAACTCATTAATTTAGAAAAGTATTTCTAAATTGCAAACAATTAGTGGCAAAAAACAAAAACAAAATAAACCAAGACTTGATATGGTAACAACTGCAAGACACTGTCACTTTGGTTTGTTAGGGAGTTGCTTGTTTAGGTTTGGGTTTAAATTAAATTAATACTATTTCTGAAAAAATGAAAAAGAAGTTTATGAATCTTAATTTTAACTATCAAATTCATTAAAAAAAAAAAAAGAAGAAGAAGGAGATACGTGGTGTCGGGCGGGTGCGGGTTTATGGGTGGCATGGTGGGTTGAAAATAATAAATTATGTGATGCGAGGCGGGTTAAAATCTTCAAAAATTTATGTAAGTTTGCCCTGCAATCGCACCGCAGTGCGCCGTTTTACATCCCTATATAAGTTTTCTTTTGTAAAAATCATTACTTCTGTAATCCTCAAACATTATAGTAATCCTCAAAAAGTTAAGTGGCCATTATGATTCCCTCTGCATCCCCGTTCGCTTACAACTTACACGTAACCTTTTCTCTTTAACCAAAAATAAAAATCTTTTTCTTATTTAAAGATCTCCATTCTGGTGGCCTTCGCTTCTATCGAGCACGTCTCGGATTATGTATACATATACGAAAAAACTTAAAATGTATCTATACATTTCTTAATGTCTAAATGAACTCACCGATTCGCTCTGGGTACAGGTAACTCAACCGTTACTATCAACTTATGAAATTCTCAGATGGATCATTTTAAACTATAACAGAAATGTCATTGTATGTTTTCCACGTGCAATTACACTATGTTACTTGCGTTGAAATCGGAGAAAAAATGAAATTGGGAATTTTTTTTATCGGTATATTGTTTTACGTTTACTTTAGAGACGTGAAAAGCACTCCGTTTATTTTATAGTCCATTTCGGATATTCTGTCAGTTGAACAGAAAATGCATACGTAATTTTTACAAATTTAAAGGATTATATAAGCTCAATTGTTAAAAACTGATGTTTGGCTTAAAATATGTATATTTTTACATATATTGCTTTACATTGTGCTTTGTCTCATAGATTTCGGATATATAATATAATTATTTGAGTTAATTTGTGGTATTTCTTTTGTATAGGAATCATTCGGATGCAATTTGGGACGAAATCACGCGAATTGGAGCGAAAATGGGAAGAAAAGGCAAAAGTGCACATTTGAGGGCCACAGGCAGCGTGGGGCGCTACCTGTGGCGCTCAAAACAGAATGCTAAAAAGTTGAGCGTCCTACGCTGCCCTGAACGCTCAAAACGTGAACGTCTCCTATTTCGACGGGAAATCGGTTATTTCAATCAAGACGTCCCCATCTCATATAAAAGCTAACCTAAACCTATTTGGAGGGGAGATGGCGATTTTGAGAGGAAAACACAAGCACAGACCGCCGTGGAGGACGGATTTCAGCTTTTCTTCCACTAAACTTTGTAATTTTTATGTTTCTTTGTATGATTTGTTGTTTGGCTACCATGTCTATGTGGAGCTAAACTTCACGTTCTAGGGTTGTGGTTCTTTCATGACTATTGTTATTCGGATTTTGAATTTGATTTCTTAGTTTATCATATCGATTTATTTATTTAATCTCGCACTTAATTATTTAATTTCTTGATCACCAATTGAATACTATCAACGAATCTAGAGTTGAACTCAAAAGTGGATATTCTAGATTGCATATAGGATTTAGTAGAGCAAGTTCTTGAATCTGGGCATCGGAAAATGGAATCCCGATTATGATTGACATATACCTAATTGCTTTGCTTGTATGATTTAAAGGAATTATAAAAGTGTTCTTGTTAGTTCTAATTCCATAGACATATAGGCATTAGGCTTGAATAGGCGAGTAAGAACTCGAAAGATTCTTATGAGCAATTTAACCCTGTCAACCAATAAACTAGATAAATTAACTAGTCAATTCAATTGAAGAATACAATATGATTGTTAGATAGCCCATGACCCTAGATCGTTTTCATAATATTGATAACAAAAAATTTGATCTTCCTCTATTCAAAGTTCATTATTTATTTTAATTTATTTAGAATCAAATACTTTTAGTTTTAATTCTTATTTAAATAGTTAGGATAGTCTAATTTAATTAATCACAAGTCCTCGTGGGTTTAATATCCGACTTTTAATCACTTTATTACTTGACATCACGTATATTTGCATGTGCGTTTGGCCGTAATAAGTTTTTGGTGCCGTTGTGAGGGATTTAAAATTAGTTATTTTTCTAGATTAGACCTTTACTATTTTCTTTACAAGTTTTATTTTTTATTTTTTTCTTTGTAAATATTTTTATTGTTATAACTGTTTGATTTTTCTCTTAGTGTATTTTTACTTCTCTCGGCATGACATCTGGAGATAAAGTATACGGAGGTAAGGTTATTGATGAAGATGCTTTGCTGACGGAAGACTGTTATGGCCCATCGTTTGGGCTTGTCATGACCTGAACTCTTGAAAGTCTGAATTTGAATATTGCGGTAAGAGTTGGTATTGGGACAAATATTATATCGATTAAGTGAATATGCAAATCGGCGTTGTCTTATAACAAAGTTGGTGAATGATTGATCTAAGAAAAGAGATGAGCTTGCACATAAATTGATTATTTTGCTTGGTTATGCATAATGTGAATGCAGATTTGAGTGTAAAGGTTGATGCGTGTAACACCTAACAATTTAAATATGAGTTGTGTGAAGATGAAAAATATCTTCTAGACCAAATTAAGGAGCTAAAACGAGAATACAAATCATTAGACCGTATTTTTCTTGAGGATGCTAATGTTGAGAAGAGTGATCAAGAGTCATATGAGTGAGTAGATAATATTATTTTGGAAAACTTGAGTGTGTGTATATATGAGGATGTAAATTGTAGTACAATTCATGAGTTAGGGCGCATTATACTTCATTTCAATTATATTTTCACGTTGTGTTTAGATAGTGAGATACTAATCAAGCCATCCGAGCCTACGGGGGATTCAAAGGGTGAGGATAAGATTGCTTATATTCTTGAATTTGTCGTGCCGAAAAGCAAAAATTGCATTTCTCATCTAAAGACCGAGAAGTGCAAAGTGAAAAATTTATTACATGGCTTGGCTATATTTGTAGTCCCACCACTGGAGCATTTGCCGCAGACTGGATTTCATGTTAGGGGTACAATTCATAAGTTTGAGGTGTAAGAAAAAGTGGTTCACGTCATGCTGCGATGTTAAATTAGGCACTTTTGGGAGGCAACCCACCTTTACTATTTTTTTTTTTTTACTTTTGTTTATTTTGTTTTTATTATATTATTTTTTGTAGTATTTATTTTTATTTTGTAGGATTATGAGCATAGGAAGAATAGGAAGAAAAGGCCATAAGATGTGTAAAAGCAAGCTAGATGATTGGAATTAGTGTGAGGTACCCGCAAAAAGGACCATCCGTGGGAGAAGTCTGAGTAGAGTGTGAGCTGCTATTGCTTTGTCCTTTGACCTTACAGGGAGTTTCTTGTTCACCCTTGTTATTTATGTTTTTTTTGTGCATTTGGAACATCGCACTCTTTTAAGGGTGGGATCGAAAATTCTCTATGGTTTGTATAGTATTCTATTAGTATATTGTTAATTTTTTTTTTTATTGTTATCTAGATTCTTGTTTTAATTGAATAGTTAGTAGAATCAATGGGGTAGTGGAGTACTATTTAGGAGCGTAATATTTTTTTTTTTTTTAAATGTAGAAAATTTGGACTTTTCCCCACGATGGATCTCGTAGATAGTTTTCTTGAGGGATTAAAGTTTAAAAAAAATATAAAACACGAAAAAAATATTTAAAAATTGAAAAAAATCCCAGAATATGCCTTCTTATTATTTTATTTTTAGGTAGTAATAAATCCCCATATTTTTTTTGTGATTCCGTTCATTTTCATAAGATGTAGTCTGAATCAGGTAGTAGTATTTTTTTAATATTTAGAGTAAATTATAATTTAGGAAAGAAATGGAGGAAGAAAGATGAGATTTCTAGGTGCCTTTGACTTATTTGATAGTAACATATTTAGACTTTGGCACGTGTAGTATCTTCCCCATGTGTTAAAATTTATGATGCCTTAATGAATTGGATAGCATGTTATTGATGCCTATGTCTCATTCTCTTGACTATTTTTCACTTTGCGCTTAATGTTTAATATCTGGCTCTGTGACTACTTGCATTGTTCGAGATTCGAAATGGGACCATTCTTAATGAATCGTGTGTCATGTGAAGTGAGGTTTTTGTATAGTTTATGTATTGTACTTGTGTGTAGAACTTGCCTAGTATGTGAGTTGAAGTGAAAATTTTACGTTATGCTCGGTTTGAAAAATGATTTTAGGCTTTCTTTGATCTTTTTGAGCTTATTGCTTACCATAAATAAAATTTATCCCTAAAAATCTTTTTGAGCATGTAGACATTTATTTGGCACCCATATTACAGGCCTATATTCTTAATTAACTTTTTTTTTATCATTTTATCTCTTAAAGCACTTTATTTGAGAAATGAGCGCTTGAAGAAGTAAGGAGAGAATGTGAGGTGGCTTTTGAGTGGAACCATGAAATAAAGAAGGGTGCACTTATTTTGTAAAATAATACACCACAACCGAAAGTTGAAAAAGGAAAAAAATGAAAAAAATTTTTATAGATGAGTAAATATCTTACTTTTTCTAGTGGAGTGTAAATGACGATAGTGCTCAAAGAAAAAGGAAATATTTTTGGGGGTAATGTTGTTTGTGAAATTGAAGTGGATTGAATATTTGCATTAAAGTTATTTAGTGATGTGTTAAAGTGCTTAGGATGGTGAATCACTTTTCCTATATATATATATATCCTACCCGTCCCATAGCCCACAGTAAAACTATGAAAAAGTCCTAATTGATCTTAGATCGAGCAAGCTTACATTAGTAGAGATTTAAATTAAGAGCAAGCTTATGGTGCCAATGGTGTGCATGTGACTTCTTTGTGAGAGTGAGTGATTTCTTTTATATACAAGTGATGTCATGTCCCCGCTCGTGAATCATACATGTGATGCGGTTAAATATAAATTTAAGAAATTACCCCACTCGCGAATCACACTTGGAACGTTGTCAAATATAAATTTAACTTATAAATCATATCTCTTTCTTGAATCTTTTCAAAATATTGGAAATTCAACTTGAATCATTTTGAGGAAATGATCCTGCTCGCGAAACATACATGCGACGCGATTGCTCATAGATTTCTTAAGCTATTAAACTATTTATCAATTCCTTCGAAAAGGCAAATTTTAATGGGAACTCTTAAAATCATAAATTCCTCCATTAATATTCTTTTCAACACAATTGTTACGTAACCCTAATCTTGTTTCTTCTCAGAACAAACAATAACATAAATTAACCACAAGATCAACTAGGCATGATGTAAGCCAAAAACTACCTGGACATAGGCATAGCTAGTAGCTACTTATGGACTCTTATCACCTCGTGCATATGAAGCCCCCACAAATAAAATCACATAAAAATTTAGTTTACATATGGGGTTAATTTCCTCTTACAAGGATAGAAAGGAGACTTACCTCGCTCCGAAGTTCCATAACTGGCTTCCCAAGCCCTTCCGACGACTCAAATCAATGCTTTGTGCTCCAAAACTAGCCAAATAATTGGTAAACCAATGAAAATACAACCCTATACTTATAATAATTCAATTATACAAATTCCCAACTTCACTTGAAAAGTTGAAAAAATCGCCCTCGTGCCCTTGTGCATGGATTCCAAAATTTTTCGAATATAAAATTTACCCATAACCTCACGAACTCAAATATATAATTTATTCTAAACTTCATGCCCAAATTCGTGGTAACAATCCAAAAGTACAAAATCATAGGTTCGTACTAAAACCCCACAATTTCCCACTAATTTCCATGCTCAAATCCCTATATATTCATGTATTTAACTCAAAACTAGTATGAACCACTTACCTCATGCTTGGTGATGAAAAAAGAGTTTAGATTAAATGAGCCAAAATCCATTGTTAAAACACTTCACTGCCCAACGACCTTCGCACCTGCAGTCACGCGACCGCTTTCGTGGTCCCGTAGATGCGGACCAAATACCGCTTCTGCGGTCTAGGGCTCCCAGCCCATTCCTGTTTCTGCGCCTTCTCTTCCGCAGGTGTGGTCCTGCTTCTACGATGAAATGACCGCATCTATCGTCCAAGCACTCCCCCACCAAAATCGCATATGCGACCAGAGGGCCGTTTTTGCGGTTGCGCACCTGTGGTCCAAGCCTCGCAGGTGTAGTTACACCAGAAGGGAACTGCTCACTTCTTCTTTTAACTCCAAATTCGATCTGTTAATTATCCGAAATTCACCCGAGGCCCCTGGGACCTCATCCAGTCACACAAACTAGTCCCATAACATAACACGGGCCTGCACGAGACCTCAAATCACATCAAATAAAGTTAAAATCACAAATCACACTCCATTTCGGACTTGATGAACTTTATAAATTTGAACTTCTTTAATCGATGCTGAAACCTATCAAATCACATTCCATTGACCTCAAATTTTGCATACAGGTAATATTCAACATTATGGACCTACTCAAACTTCCTAAATTGGAATCTGACCCTAATATCAAAACCTCTACTTACGGTCAAACTTCTCAAAAATCATCAAATTTCTAACTTTTGCCATATGACTCCAAAATGACCTACCGACCTCCAAATCGACTTCCGATCTGCTCCTAATACCTTAATCACCATACGGAGCTAGTCCCAGACTCTGAATCCCAAACAGACATCAATAACACTGAAATTAACTTTAACCCAAACTTATGAAATTCTTCCAAAATACTAACTTTCTCAATATGCGCCGAAATGCTCATGGGCCATCCAAAACCCAATCCTGGCATACGCCAAAGTCTGAAATCACCATATGAATCTGTTAAAATTTTCAAATCCTGATTCCGAGGTCGTCTACTTAAAAATCAAACCTTAGACAATTTTTCCAACTTAAAGCTTTCAAAATGAGAATTTTCTTTCCAAATCAACTCCACAATTCCCGAAATTCAATTCCGAGCGTGTGTAAAAGTCATAATACCTGTAGTAAGGCTATTCATGGCATCAAACTACTGAACAACATGCTAAAGTCAAAATGACCGGTCAGGTCATTACATTCTGTCCCACTTAACATATGTTTGTCCTCAAAGTGTTGAGAATTGCACGTGAGTAGTCTGAAATTACTGTTTAATACCTTGTGAACCTACCCGTACTACCACAACTTAGTTGAGCACATTATTCTATCAATCTAAATATTTCCTCTTTCATTTAGGAAATTAAGCTTAGATCTCAGTTCCAAAATCCAAAATTCTCTGCCAGACTTGTTTCCAACCTATGAATGTCGTATCAATCACCCCACGTTGTACCGGAACATAACTGCACACCCTTGTTGAATTCACACCATGCACTACATCATTCACAAGACCATAGTAACACTCTCTGATCATAAAAGCTAACCTTTCTCGAAGTTGATGCTCACAATGCACCCCATGACATATATAAGTCTCGTTCCAACTCTCGCAATGCATCCAAGATAGAAGAGATGTGTAGAAATTCATAACCAACTGCCGAGTCAACAAATCGTTGAGTCTATATTCTTGACAAGAACCATTAACTCATTATGAACCAAATAATGGTATTTGCTCTTTAATATACTTCAAATAATCCGAACGCACTATTCCTAGATCCAGTAATCTCGTCTCACCCAGTGCGAGCTGCTCAGGCAACAAGCTATCCCATACAAGACCAAAAAGTCTCACATGATGCCACAATATGCCAATAGGCTACAAACTTGAATGTGATACATAATGACAAAGAACTCTGGAAAGGGCTACTACCCACGTAACTGATTAGACAACCAAGAAGGTGTCATGAACCTACCTGAGAAAAATTGGAAACAAAACACACAAAATAGAATATAGGGGACTGTACCCAGCATCAATCTGTTGCGGCGTGCAACCCGATTCAAACAACATACCTATGGAGGAATACCACCCGATCCACGGATAAATCTACATAAAGAGATACATACCAAGATAGAGTGCTCATTATTATCAAATACCGAATATCAGTCGCAAGCTAAGTGCATAATGTCATCCCTGGGGAGACGGATAGCGCCATATGCTACAAAACTCAAGCACAACTAAGATATGATATATGATCTGAATCTCAAGAGCTATCTTGCTCGCATAACACCATCGCTACACAGAACCTCAACACATAAAAAAAATACCAAGCCGTCTCAGAACTCATATGGCACAATATAGTATTACATGAAATAGCCAACGATAAGGTAACATCCAACGTCCGAATACTCCTCCATAAGGAGTGCTATGTTGAAATGAACACATCTGGCCTGATATAGAGCCCATATTCATATTTAAATCCACTGAATGACCTCGAGTCGATTCTGACCACACCGTACTAGGCTAATAACCTTTCAAGGGTCCATAATAACCTCTTTTCTCATGACTCACAAGAACAACCCTCATATACATCGAAAACATCCACTGTCTACAACCCAATAAATCGAGTGCCCTCTAGGCATAAATTCTCAAATTAGTGATACTACCACAATCTTCACACTTGGTTTAAATATTCAATTAATCAAGTGATTGCATGTCACACTTATACAATCTTCCCGTGAGGTACGCTACTACGATCTTCCGCACTTGATAACGAGTCTGCACATCCATACCACCAGTCACACTAATTTTGTAAAGCATACCAAGAATGCTGAAAATCATACAAAATGTTGATCTCAATGATGCTGAAGACAATACTAGCTTACTCTAAACATCCAAATCCCCTCCCTAATCATCCGAGCTCGTGACATCCTCTTCAAAAACCAAACTGCAACCTTTATCCTAACTTTCAAATTTTGTACCGCTCACTGCACCTAATACGATAGTAAAAAAGTTTTATCATAACTCCTAAACCGCTAGTAGGGTAAACAGTTCATTATATAAATATTTTTTTTACTTAACTCATTACGGGAGAACCATAGCATTACACGAGTGAATTTTCAGAACCGTAGAATGTGAAAATCCTCAAGTTGTGCTCTAAACCACCATAACCCTTCCAGCATCCGCCTACACATAACATGCCATAATACTTGAATACTCCCGAATAAAACCAATTACGACGGTCGTCAAGCCTCACAAGTACCACCATAAATCACATGCATAACCTAATCACGCTGATGGTATTGATTTCCGCCACTAGTATGCCAATTCAACCGTGTCTAACCAATCCAACTGAATCACTTCCCTTGTAAATCACCTCTGTACGAATCATAGATCCTGAATCTTCCCAAATCCTGAACCTGAGTCAATAAGACCAGCTATAGTATACCTTTGTCAATTCCTTTGTTCAAATTACCATTTATGTTCCTTTCCATTAGCTGTAATAACTCATCAATACGCTGATAACCCGAACCTTACAAGTAGATAACCATGTAACCTATAATAGGTGTGAGCACGTGATTTTTGCCCTATAAGAGAAATACTCTCAAAAATTCAAAATAAAACCATCTTAGTTTGCTTGCAATTGTTGTGAATTTTGTGATTATTTTTCTTGTATTATTTGCATTTATCTGTGCATATTTATTTTTTTAAATAAATAAAAAATATAAAAATATGTTGCTTTGGTATATAAAATTCAAGTTTTTAATTAGGAATAATTAAGTTTATTTTACAAAAAATATAAAATCACAAAATATGTATTTTTTGCATTTTTAGCATTTAATGTCCAATTTGTGCGATTTTATTTTAATTGACGTTTAATTTTGTGTGATAATTATTATTATGAGTTAATTAGTGCTTTTAAGATAATTTTGGTTTTATAATTTAATCTTAACATTTTTTTTAATTTTATAATAAAAAAATTAAAAATAGAGAAGACAAATTCGGAATTGGGCCTCTTCCTAATTTTTAAACCTAGGCCCAAACTTATTCTACCCAACCCAAAACCCCATAACCCAAACCCATGACCCATGACCCATGACCCATAACCCATCAACTACACTACTATACACTATTCAAACAAACCCTAAACATAAAATAAACATAACACACAAGCCTCCACCGTAACTATTCTCTCTTCTTCTTCTTCCTCCTCCTTACCCTTCCCCCACCCAGCCGCCCCTCCCTTCACGCCAGCAGCACCGCCGGCTAGCCACCATCTCCCATAACCATGGCCGAACACTCCATCCCAGGTCACCGGACTTCTCTTTCTTCTTCTCATTCCAAAATCGTCGGCGACCACTATCACCTCCAGCCATTGTCCCGTCGCCTCCCGTCTTCCCCGATGTCGAGCAGCAACAAGCCGGCCCCCACCAGCTCCTCCACCTCCCGCCATGCACACCTCATCGCCGGACAGCAGGTGACGTCGACCAGCTCCAGTGGTTCCGGCGTCGGCTAACGTCGGACGGCCAGCTCTTCCCCTTCCCGACGTCCCAAGTGTATATATGTATGTATATGTGTGTGTATATATATATATATATGTGTGTGTGTGTGTGTGTGTGTGTATATGTATATGTATATAGCTAAAACCCTAGGTATACATATGTATATATTATGTATATATTATGTATATATATGTATATATGACTATATTATATGTATATATATATTTTTTTGTTTTTCGGACAGTATGTGTGTGTGTGTATATATATATATATATATATATATATATTTTGTTTTTTTATTATTATTATTTTTTTCGGACAGTATATATGTATATATATACATATTTCGGATTAACTGTATATATATATATATGCATATA
>MU788865.1:0-10094 GCA_026770625.1 Nicotiana glauca
TGAGTCATTTTCATGATTCGAGTATGTTTAGACCGTCTCTTATTGGCGCGTGTATTATGCAAGTTGTGGCTTAAGTTGGTGTTGATGTATCATATCACCAGAGTAGTGTGTTGGACCCGAAGTGATTGTTGGGGGTCATTAATGAACACGATCAGATTTGATTTCAGCTTGTTGGAAGGATAATATCGAGGTTCGAGTTTATTCTGAATATTAACGTGAGGTTCTAATTTTGAGTATGATTTCAGAAATCTGTTGTGGTATTAGTCAAAAGGGAGTGGCATCATGAGTGGTTGATTTGAGAAATAGTTATGGTTTGCTGTGTGTTTCATTATCATTGATAGGATATGAAGTGTTGGAATGGGGCTTTAGCTATTGAGAGGTTTCTATTGGTATATGGTTGTTGTGGACATCTACTGTGAATAAAAGTTATCATTTCAGGTGCTGGATTGGGTAATTGCAGCCATGTTGTGTTGTCGGACCTATAAGAGATAGGGTGACGAGGGATCACCCCGGGTATATGCTTGGTAAGGTCATTTAGCTATTAGTTGGCTTCTAGGACAGCTCTAGGCACACTCGAGGACGAGCGTTTGTTTAAGTTGGGGAGGATGTGATGATCTGGCCCGTTGTCACGTGAGTTACTGCCCCGTTTTCCCCATATTATATTTGTTCTATGCTTCAATATCAGTGTTTGAATGAATCTGATATAATTGAGTTGATTTTAGTTGGAAATGAGGCACTTAGCCTCTAAGCAGGAAGCTTGTTTTGGAAAAATCAACCGGAAGTTGACTATATAGTTAGAAGGCTCGGATGTGAATTCTGGTGATTTGGTTAGCTTCGGGCGATGATTTATGACTTAGGAGTGCGATCGGAATTGAATTTGGAGGTCCGGTGTAGAATTAGGCTTGAGTTGGCGAAGTTGGAATTTTGGCGAATTCCGGTTGATAGGCGAGATTTTGATCCGAGAGTCGAAATGGAATTCCGAGAGTTTCAGTAGCTTCGTTGGGTGATTTTGGATATGTGTGCAAATTTTCAGGTCATTCGGACATCGTTTGATTGGATTTTTGATCGAAAATGCATTTCGGAAGTTCTTGAAGAACTTAGGCTTTGATTTGGTGAAATTTGATGATTTTGATGTTAACGATAGTGTTTTGATGATCGGAACAAGTTTTAATAAGGTCTTGGGGGTGTGTTGGTGCTATTGGTTGAGGTCCCGGGGGCCTCGGAGTGATTTCGGGTGGTTAAATGGAGAATCTTGATGTTTGTTGCAGGTCTGGTGCACCTGGCTTCTGGTATTTCCGCATCTGCGGAAAAGGAGCCGCATAAGCGGTTCCGTAGATGCGGCTAAGAGATCGCAAAAGCGGTTCTGAGGGCCTGGGCAATTTCCGCAGAAGCGGAGGGGTTTCCGCAAAAGCGGGCATCGCAGATACGATTTTGGACCACAGAAGCGGCATGGGCATTTTGGGAGAAACCGCAGAAGCGGTTGGGGAACCGCATAAGCGATGTTCGCAGAAGCGAGTATTGAACGCAAAAGCGGTTATGGTCTATTAGTGAAGCTCCGCAGAAGCGGAGGAATTCCGCAGAAGCGATGCAGAAAAGGTTTTAAAGTGTCATTTTGTTCCGCGAGTTAAGCTATTTTCCTCCATATTTGAACGTCCTTGGGAGCTTTTGGACGGGAATTTTAGAGGGATTCAAGAGGAATTGATGTGAGGTAAGAATCTTTGTCTTAAAACATGATTATATTGTGAAATTGGTCTAGAAATTCATGAAAATTGAGCCTAAAATTATGAACTAGGGCTTGAGTTTTTGACAATTTCAAATTGGAATTTGATAGGTCATTTGAGCTCGGATTTGGGAGTTCTTGGTATGTATGGACTCGTGGCGAGATGAGGAATCTGGTAATATAAGTTTTGTAATTTTTCGAGAAGCGGGCCCGGGGCTCGGGTTTTTCTAATTTCGAGATTTTTGCTATATTTCGATTGTTTTCGATTGGGTATTGTCCCATTGGTATATTGTGATATATTCGCTCTATTTTTGGTTAGATTCAACACGCGTGGAGGCCAATTTGAGGGGCAAAGGCGTCGCGAGCAAGGAATTTCACCGGTTCGAGGTGAGTAATACTTGTAAATGATATCCTGAGGGTTTGAAACCCCGGATTTGCACATCGTAGTGCTGTATTGAGGTGACTTGCACGCCGGATATGAGCGTGAGGTAGAGCACCGTTGAGGACTGTGACTTGGACCGTCCCGTTTGTTGATTTTTACTGTGTAGTTGACTGAAACTACTTGTTATCATCATAGTTTGGACTGATTGCTATGTTTGGGCTTCGTGCCAACTATGTGAATCCTTCGGGGATTGAGATTTCTGTTTTAGCATATCTTGCATATCATTTGACTTCAGTCCAAAGTTTTAAATACTGTTTTGCAAACTCAGCCATACTTCTAAGTTTTGAAAACTCAAATGATACTTTAAATACTATTTTGGGCTGAGAGTTACTATTTTATAAATGCCCAAGGGGTTTATAATGTTTTCTAGACTGTGCATGGATCGGGCTGCGCACCGCAGTAGTGACTTGAAACAGTGGTAATAATGACACTGTATGATGTAACTTGAAACAGTGGTAACAATGACACTGTATGATGTGACTTGAAACAGTGGTAACAATGGCACTGTATGATATAAATTGGTCAGGTAACATTGGCTGACCGGCTAGGTAACATTGACTGACCAGTATATTATGCTTGGGCTGTAGGAGCCCCTCCGGAGTCTGCACACCCACAGTGAGCGCGGGTATCCACTTGGCCAGGTAACAATTACTGGCCAGGATTTGATTGATGCTACGAGATGGCTTGACATTGCGCTTGGGCCGTAAGAGGCCCTTTCCGGAGTCTGTACACACCCCCAGTGAGCACCGTCGACGATAAATAAATGGAGCGGACTGCACGCCGCAGCGGGTACTAGAGTGTACCGTCATATGCATTGCATTGCACTCATGCATTTGTTCTTATTTTGTAATGTTGTCATGACATTCAGCACTCATATCATTGGCATCCATGCTACTTCTTACACTGTTTACCAGACACTCTGGTGTTATTTGTTAATGGAGTGCTGTGTCCGAGAGGCTGATGTTGTACTTTGTGAGTTGGGAGTGAGCCCGAGAGGCTGATGTTGTACTTTGTAAGTTGATATTGAGCCCGAGGGGCAGATTTCTGATTATTTCTACTTGTTGAAATTATTTTCGCAACTGTTGAAAAAATCATTTTCAAAAAGAGTTTTTAAACTCAGCCAAGATATTTCTAAAGGATTTTCACAGTTTTCACTGATTTTCTCAATTGAAGGGCTTTTCTCTGCTTCTATATAGCATGACGACATGTTTTACGTGATTTCTTACCGCTCCGTTATTATTTACTCTTATTACCACTGAGTTGGAAGTACTCACTTTACTCCATGCACCTCGCGTGCAGTTGCAGGTATTGTTCACCCGGTAGCGGGTTATTAGCGGACCGAAGGCCTTACTATGGTAGTTGAGCAAGGTGACCGCCAGCGTTCGCGGTACCGCACTGCATCTTTGAATTCTGGTTTTTATCTTGTATATATATATATTAATTATTGGCCCTACAGTAGTGTTCCTACTCCTTAGATGCTCGTGACTTGTGACACCCCGATCGGGTTGTGCTGAGTGATAAATATCAGTTATTAATGCTAATAAGTCATATTATTTGTTCATTTATAGTTATTAATTGTAAATAAGACATTGTTGTTCTGTTGGCTGGCCTTGTCTTCATGAGAGGCGCCATTACGACCGGATTTGGGAATTGGGTCGTGACATGTTGCTTAATTAGTCATCTGATGAGCAGAAAGAGTTAGCTTGAGTATCCTATAATTACTACTTTTTTCCATACCTATTACTCCCTTTGTCTCAAATTATTTGTTATGTTTCTTTTTTATACGTCCGTTAAGAAATATTAGTTAGAATGAGGATTGAACTATTTACCCTCATTTATGTTTGAAGATAATCTCTATTCATTAAATATTTATTTTATTTATGCAATATTTTTATTTTTAAGAATAATTATTATTAAAGGTAAAATGGCAAAAATATAATTTATTTTGTCTTGAAGCTCTAAAGTGACAAATAGTTTGAAATAACTATTTTTAGAAAGCACGACAAATAATTTGAGACGGATAGAGTAGGTTATTACTCCCTCCGTCTCAAATTATCGGTCATACTTTCTAATAATAGTTGTCTCGAATTATTTGTCATTTTAGAAGTTCAAGACAAAAGAAATTATATTTCTCCCGTTTAACCCTTAATAATAATTGTTCTTGAGATGGAGATAATACGTAAATAGAATAAATTAATATTCAATGAAAGAAGTTATCTCTTAAACATAAATAAGGGTAAAATAGTCCAATCCTCTTCTTAATTAACGTTTCTTAAGGAGCGTGTAAAAACGACATATAATTTGAGAGAGATGGAGCACAAGATATAGTCTGGCCCGTAGATCAATGTAGCTCCAACCCTCCAAATAGGGGTGTAAAAACCGAACCGAAAAACCGCACCAAACCGAAAAGTCAAACCAAACCGATTAAAAAACCCGACTCGGTTTGGTTTGATTTGGTTTGGTATTGAATAAAAAAACCTGAACCAACCCGACATATAAATATATAATTTATATATATATATATATATATATATATATATATATATATATATTATTTAAGATTTTATATAAAATTTTCTTTAAAAAATATCTAGAAATATTTGGGATTCTCTTGCGGGATATAAATTTTAATAGAATATGAAGTGCTCCATATTTATTGACCTTAAATAATGGGTTGTATGATCAGTTTCTTATCAAGTGTTACTAAAATACGTCTATCTCTTTGTTCTTACATATTCATATCATATGTTAAGATGTATTAAATTCTTATATCTTTTTCGAATGTGAAGTGGTTATTAATATTTAGGTATCATATTGATTTTTATGTTTAATTACTAAATTCGGATAACTTGAAAGTGTATATCAACGAAAAATTATTATCAGACAACTAAAAAAATAATTATTATGTATTAACTAATGGAATTCTCGTATAAGAATATTTTAATTGATAATATGTTTGTGAACTTTTTATATTTTTACTAAATAGAAGTATACATATCAAATATTTAACAAAATAATATTGAAATAATATGTAAGTAACAAAAAACCCCAAAAAAACCCGACAAAATCGAACCAATCAAAACCGATATTGTTGGTTTGGTTTAGTTTTGATAAAAACCGAACTAACCCAATCCATGTACACCCCTCCCTTCAAATGCTTGACATCGACAGCTCTAGCGTGTTAATTCCATGTAGGCATGTAGCAAAGCCTTATTAACCAACTACCTAATAAATTGACAGACTAGCTATTTGCACCCATTGTGACTGGGCAAGGGCGTAGCTAGGTTGAGGATAGGATTCAATTAAATTACTCCTATTTTATTTGAAAATATAATTATACTATGTAATTAATAGAATAAAGAGAATCCTCTTTATTTGATTACCTATAAGCTGTTGGATTTTCTTAACATAAAGAAACTAATAAAATGGCAAAATTATTCAAGATTTGTTTTAGGCCACAAGTTCAAATTTTACCAAAGTTCATTGTGTACACATTTTTGATTTGAAATACAATAACTACGACCAGCTATTGGTTCGAAATCCTGGCTCCGCTTGCTCCTAATAGCTTGGGAAATAAAGAAAAAGGATTGCATGGGCTTGAATTAATGTTATCTGGTCTAGTAGTGGAAGTAAGCTTCCATATCCTGTGGAACTAACATTATCTCGTTATGACATAATATATGGTCCTTCATTCTTCTATGGTTGGATCCAGAAGCTGACGAATTTTATAAAACAATCCTTACCCTCTTTCTTGGGAAGCTAAATTGTCCATAACCAACAACCCTTACTATATTTATAACTACTATAAAAATAGAAAGCCTTGGGCTAGCTGTCACACTACCACCTCAAATCATAACAAATTGGGCAAGGAAGAAGTGATCACAATATGGCAACTGCAGCAGCGGGTAGAGGAGCACAATCCATGAACTTTATGTATTTCAAGTAAGGTTATTAAATTTAAAGTAAAACTTACTCCATCGTATTCTTCTCTTTGATTGTCTTTTCTTTTCTTTTTTTTTTTTTTTTTGACACATTTAGGTAATTTCCTTGCATGATCAAAATGCAATTCTTGGAGATGCATGTTATAGTGATCAGACAAAGTGAGAGAGATACGAGATTGTTTCATTTGGTCTATTGCAGATACACCTGCTTGTTTTAGTCTGTAGTGATCATAAGTAACCATATTGAGAGGGAATACAAAAAAAAATAATATCAAAATCTAGCTATTATGGGAGATCTAGTTATACTACCTAAGACTACTAGCTAAGAGTTTCTATCACTATACTATTATTTGCAAATAAGACCTTCAAGATATCCACGAAAGGAGGACAATTTTCATACATTTAGAAAAATAAAATGCAAGAATGAAGATAAACATGCACACAAAAAAAAAAAAAAAATCATCTTGCGTTTTTCTTGCATGTTTGTTTTAGAATCCTACTATCACGGGAAGGGACGGAATTATGAGGGGCAAAATTGACAATTAACTATTTCTTAATCATTGTAATTATTGAAAAATAACTAGTATAGTTTTAAATTTTACTAGTGAAATTCTCTACCATTTTTCTAGAGTTTCATTTGTCGAATTTGAAACTTTAGGACTGTGACTACTTTTCAAGGACAAAGCCGAAAAATGATCAATCAGCGCTATATCTACAATATGAGGCCCAACAATTCTGAAAAAAGGAACCGACCATTTTGATTCTAAGTAATAATGACATTGAACATTGAAAAATTTGAGGATAAAAATAGTATTTTCAGACATTAGGAGGCATTACTCAAGCTAGAATTTGGACCTACTGTCTAACCAATATCCCTTCTAATGGGAAATATTCATGACTTGAAGGTGAGTTTTCGATACTCTAAGCTGAAGTCTGAGTTCAATTTGATTGATATTGTTTGAAGCAATGAGAATCTAAACCAAGAAGCTATCTAACTAATATCTTTCTTTTTTTGGGCAATATCACATATACAAGTCTTCAAATAAGTGAAACCAAAAATATTGTGCCCAACCCATCAAACTCAATCTTGATGCAAACATCTCACTCTCTTTTCAGTTTGAAAAAGATGGGAGTAGAATTTAAAGGCCCTTTCACTCAGTCTCCAGATCTGACTTGCTTCTTATCTTTAATTATCTAACTCTATGATTGCTAAAGTTTAATATGTAGCACCTTCTCTAGAATTTAAAGTAATTAGTGTTTCACCCACAACAATACATTTTTGCCACAAAAAGAAAAGATATACTGAAATGATCAGCTACTGTATTATGGCCAAGCTTCTTATTGGCCAAAAGTATTTTTTTTTTTTTTTGCCAAAAGTACTTTTGGCCAAAAATTGAGGTGTTTGGCCAAGCTTTTGGAAGGAAAAAAAGTGCTTTTGAGAAGAGGCAGATAGGGCTGGGCATATATCGGGTAAAACCGATAACCCGAACCGTTAATTATTTATTAGGTTATCGGTATCGGGTTATTGGGTTAACGGTTCAGAATTTTTTTACTATTGGGTTATCGGTTTGGGCATCAGTTTGCCAATTTTGTTAATGGGTTGACCGATAACCCAATAAGAATTAATAAAATTATAACTTTACCCTTAAGTATCTACAAATGCTAGGGGCTTCAGTTCATTCTCTCATATTCTTTCTCAACTCCACTCTTCGATTGCTTCATCTTCATTTTTCATATACCTTACTAGTTACTCCTAGAGCAAGTCTTTAGTATACTATATGTGAATTATTCTCTTTTTTTCTTAACTTCAGTGAATTGTCTTTTCTTTTTTGCTTAACTCTAGATTGAGTTATCTTATCGGGTAAACCGATAATGATCGAAAATCGGTTAACCGATACCCAATAATGGATATCTTATCGGTTCTGTTATCGGTTTATCAAATTTTTAAACCGATAACCTATATGCTAAACCGATAATATTCATAACCGAACTGAAACAACCGATGCACTTCCCTAGAGGCAGAAGCAGTTTTGGAGAACCAGAAAAAAGTAGTTTATCGCCAAAAGCACTTTTTTGAGAAGCACTTTTGAGAAAAATACACTTAGAGGGTGTTTGGCTAAACTTATAAGTTGGTCAAACTGGCTTATAAGCACTTTTTGGCTTATCTACGCGTTTGGTAAAATTAAAAGTTCTTATAAGTTAAGTGCTTATAAGCCAAAAGTCATAAGTTGGCCTCCCCAACTTATTAAATTTCAGCTTATGAGCACTTTAAATTTGACCAAATATTTACTATTCTATCCCTAAAATACTTCTTTTTAAAAGAAAACTCTTCGTATCCCCGGTTCTTCAACTGCTTATTATTAATTTCAGTACTTTTATCCAAACACGTAACTGCTTATTTTTTAAATCATTTTCAGCACTTAAAAGTGCTTTTCAGCACCTAATGCTAATCAGGTACGCTAAATCAGCTAAGCCAAACAGGCTCTTAGAAGCAGTTTTTTAAAGCTTGGCCAAACATTAATTGCTGCTCAGAAGTGTTTTTCAAACTAATTATCGAAACATAAACTGTTTCTCACCAAAAGTACTTTTGAGAAAATCATTTTTAAAAGCACTTCTCAAAATAAGTTAATTTTTGCAACTTGGCCAAACGGGCTATATTATCTTTAGAGGAAACACCAACACATATAACGCACATAATTAAAGGTGGCAATTTAAGCTCAAACTCATTTAATCCGCGTAATTGTCGTCTAAGGTTGGGAAACTTATTGACTCACCTATTGTTGAACTCAGTCCATCTTAATTTACCTCATCCCAATCCATTTAAAGTTAATTTTAAGTCCAAATTGAACCATGAACAATTAACTAAAATATTTTTGAAATTTTTCTTTTTTGTTTGATTACATAGGACCATAAAGAAAAAGTCTTATTTGATTAGTTAAATAATTCATAAGAAAATAACACACATCAATAAAATTTTGGTAAGAGTTGGACGGGTTGGGATATGCCCCAAATTTTAAACCATCTTAACCCGGCCTATCTCAGCCTAAGTAACTTTAGACGGGTCATTTACTGACTCAGCCTATTTTGACCCGCCCAAAATTTGCGCAACCCTCCCATTTAACACCCCTATACATCTAGTGTAATGAGAATGCAAAGACAATTAGGAGCATAACGGGATTACAATATTCAAATCCCATTTTAACAAAACCAGGCATATGAAATATTTGATAAAGTTTGCTGCAACAATCAGCAAATCAAGTTACTGAATTATTATTTTGAAGTTCAGTACGTATTACAATCTTTTAAGTATAAAAATGAATAACACCATTCTTTCTGTGTCGTACACAGGCCAATCCTACGCAAAGCTTATCACAGAAAAAGTACTTCTCCGGACATGATTAGTGATACGGTTAAATTTAATGCTGAGGAAGTGAAGAGCAAAGGTACTGTCATGAAAAATCATAATGACGATAATTGGTGGGTTCCTGATGATCGGACTGGAATATTTTACCCAAAGGGACAAGAGAAAGTGATTGAAGATGTTCCCTCTGCTGCAGGAAAGGCTACTTATGGAGACATTAATTGGTTCTCTAACCATGAAGATTGTCTATAATAATTCCTATTGAAAATTTAAACTAATTTGGTTGTTTAAAATGTCATTCTCGAATATGTATCCATCCATTGTTGAAGTTGCTTTGTTTTATAAAGAATTGTCTTTTTCTTTTTTTTACCCCATTTCATAGTCTCACCTCAAGAAATTAGAAAGTAAGATTATATAATAATGAAGCTATTTTATTGAACTAAGTTGCAATTAAAAGTTGAAACGAATCCCGAATTTAGAATTATTTAGTTCAGAATGAGCAGATCTTATTATGCGTATATTTTTTTGTAAAGAAATTAATTCAAATAGCCGCTCTTAAACTAAAAATAACCAATATATATATATATATATATATATATATATATATATATATATATATCAATGTAAAAA
>MU788865.1:28721-52204 GCA_026770625.1 Nicotiana glauca
TATTGGATAATAACACTGATACCTTTTACAATGGGAAGGTCCCCTTTTTATAAGGAGTGGCCTTCCTTAAAATAGTAATAAAAGTATTGAACGTGGTTGACGTCCTCCTAGCGAGGACGTCCAGTTCTAAATGGCATCGCCTTCGCCTTCGCCTTCGCCTTCGCGCCCGAACCGTGCCCTTATTATAATGGGTATACGCTTACAAGGCGTACCCTTTGGCATAGAGACGTATATGGTCAAATTTGACCCCATATAGCAAGATCAAACAAAGAAATTTAAACCTAAGCCTAATCCTTAATCAATTTTTATCCTTCTCGGAACAATCAATATCGACTCAGATAAGCACTTTATATAAGTAGGAGATGTTGGGAATAAACACCCCACAAAAATAATATTCATGGTAATAACAGTGGATTAATGTAGTACCGAGATACGGTTTAACGTGGAAAACCCTTCTGAATCAGGAAAAAAATTACGAGCCCGAGAAGAGCAAAGTAATCCACTATAATAAGGAATTTTACACCCAGTAATCCGAGTAAAATACTTCATGGACCACTATACACTCAAAAGAAATAACCCTCTTTTAAGATTCCCATCTCACTACATTATCGCTCACACTCTCTATTTTTCCTACACAATCTATTTTTCACAATGCCTGATAAATACTCTCTGTAACTACTGTATTACTTTTCTTTCTCTGTATGTTGAAATGATAATCGAAACTCTTCTTTTATAGGTGAGAACATGTTTCCCGCGACAACCAAAATTGGTTTTGGTTCTGCAAGTTACAGACTTGAAAACTTGAAAACTTGCAAATTGGCAAGTTGTTATCCACCGCCCAACTTAGCCGATTTGCTTTTATTCCAAATCTAACTTCATTCCTTTTTTTCTTTATTATTATGGGGATGGACCCCTCAGGAAAAAGTCCACTATTTAAAGGGATGGTCACTCAGCTATGTTTCAATTTCACTAAAATCATTCAACTATTTTTTGTCACTTAAAAATAACTAAACCTTCACATTATCACTTAAAAGTCATTTTTTCTCAAACTCCTACGATAAATATGACATGACATAAAATTTAATGAGAAAAATCCAAAAATAAATGTCACATAAACTTAAATGTACTATACCCACTTTAGATTCATTTCTCCCTTAATGTGATTTGACCCATAACCCAAATGAGTTTCAATAAGGAAAAAAACAAATACCCCTAATAAAATTAGATCTTGTGATTTTTTGTGTGGATTTTTTATCGTACAAATACAATATTTCTTTTGTCTAAACAATTACAATAGGTTGTCTGTAAGTGCATGTTCATTGTGAAAATAGACTCTTATTAGCCTTATTATTATTATTCTTATATGCTTATGATACATTAATATATTATGTAATATGAAAACAATACTATTTTAATTTCCGTAGAAAATTATAAGTATGTTATGTGAGTTGAATACAATAATATTTTAACTTCAGTAGAGTTATAAAATGACTCGGATGGTACATACAAACAAGATAAGAATTTTTTTAGTATAGAATAATTATAAATGGGCACTATGTAATAGAGAAGACAAGAATTTTGTAGTATAGGATAATCATTTTAAACTAATGTGAAATTTAATATTTTTTTTATTGAAAGCATTTGGGTTATGAGTCAAATCACATTAAGGAAGAAATTGATCTAAATTGGGTATGAACCATTTAAGCTTATGTGATATTTATTTTTGGATTTTTCTCATTAAATTTTATGCCATGCCATATTTATGGTAGGGATTTGAGCCAAAATGACTTTTAAGTGACAATGTGAAAGTTTAGTTACTTTTAAGTGATAAAAAATAATTAAGTGACTTTAATGAAATCGAAATATAGCTGAGTGACCATTAGTGAAATTAACCCCTATTCAAAGTGCATATAATGTGGATTGAGGAGTCATTATCCAATTCCTGTTAGGTGGATTTCTGATGAGGTTCAAAACAGAGGATTGTCTTTTGGCTCACATGTCGTTGGAGGGTTATCTAGATTGGATAGACAACAAGAGATGGACATAATTCCATAGGCGCAAGTGCTCATTAATTGCGTCAAAGTGACGAGTTACCTCGTCTATGTCAAAATTTCAGTATGAAAAATAAAACAAAACACTTTTTTTCAAAAAAAAAAACCACTTTTTGTTTAAATTAACATTTTGGCAATGAAATCTTCAATTTTCATGAATTTCAGAATTTGAAAAATTTGAAAACTCTAAAATCCTGTTTTTTAAAATTTTAACTTCAAATTACTCTAAAAAATTCAAGACAACCCAAAATTGTATTCATATCCAAACACAATTCTAACTTTCAAATATCATTTTCACTTGAATTTTTTTTCCACTTTTTTTCCGTAATTTTACAATACTTATGTCCAAACACTCACTTAATATTAACAACAAATTTTCTAAGTTAAATTTTACGGGATACATGTTAGTGCATAAAATTTAAACTTTTTGTTTATGTTTTAGAACTAATCATAAGTACCGTTCACGCATCGCTTGCAGCTTCGACAATATGGAATTACATTCTTCTTCGGCGTCTCGTCAATTGAACAAGTGAACTTAATTACATCGGTCCTCTTCTGCATGAAGACTTTTGAACAATAAGACTGTGACACATAAACTATAATTTGCTACTTGAAAAAGTGAAATTCAATAATTGGTGGTCCCAAAGTGATTAAATTTCGGCCAGCTGCTAACTTGCTAGACTGTTATAGGGAATAATTGTATAGAGAATCACCGTAAATTAATTTGGAATTAAGTTTATAGTTACATTAAATATTGGAAAATAGATTTACGCGTGGTATGAGGCCAAATTATGGCCCTGAATCGTTCAAAATTTAGGAAATGCAATTGAGATCACATAATTGTTTGACACCCAAGAGTAATTGCTGCAGACAAAAAAGTATAAATGAAAAAATGTTACAAATGATAGGAAAAGAACATTTATGATTTGGTCCATAATAAGTTTTTTTTTTTCACATAAATTTAAAAACCCACCTTTTTAACATTAATTAGCAATGAAATTGACTATATTAACATTTACTATCTCTTCACATAAATACTCCTAACACATACTCCAACACTATTTACTCCAAGGGCAATGTAGGAAAAAAAATAATTAATTGATTCTTGAAATCAGAAAAAATCAAATATTTTGGACCACAAAAAAGGCCAAAAAATCACTTATTATAGACCAGAGGGAGTAATTGTGATGACCCGATAGGTCATCTTATGTTATAGAACTTAATTCTGCGTTTTGAAGCTTTAAAAAATACATTTTAACCCTCCTCGATTTGCGTGCGCAGTCGGACGCGTTTCCAGTAAGCTTTTATGTTAAAAAATAATGAAATTAAGGATTTTGCCTACGAATGTTATTTGAGTTACTTCGGTCAACATTTTGAATAAGCGAACTCGGATTCGTATTTTGACGGTCCCGGTGGGTTTGTATCGTGATTTGGAACTTGGGCGTATGTACGGAATCGAATTCGGAAGTCTCTAGCCCGAGATATTGGACTTTGTCGAAATTTGAAAGTTAAAGGTTTAATAAATTTGAAATGTTTGACCCATAGTTAACTTTTTGGATATCAGGTCCATATTTCGGTTCCGAAATCCGGTATAGGTCTAATATCATATTTGTGACTTGTCTGTAAAATTTGGTGAGAAACGGAGTTGGTTTGACATGATTAGGACGTCCACTTGTGAAAATACAAGTTTTAGAGCTTTCTTGAGAATTTCATTTGATTTGGTGCTAAATTAGTAGTTCTAGGTGTTATTTTGGTGATTTGATCGCACGAGTAAGTTCATATGATGTTTTTAGACTTGTGTGCACTTTTGGTTTAGAGTCCCGAGGGCTCGGGTGAGTTTCAGATAGGCTATAGAGTGAAAATTGGACTTAGAACACTGTTGTTGTGTTTCAGATGTTGTTGCAGGCCTTAGACCTCGTAATTGCGAGGTCAATCATCACATTTGCGGCCACTGATGGGTTCGCATTTGCGAAGAGTAGCTGGGGAGGCCAGAGTTCGCATTTGCGAATAAAGCTTCGCATTTGCGAAGTGGTGGCTGAGTAGGCAGTGATCACAAATGCGATCAATGAGTCGCATTTGCGGATGGATCAGAGTTCGCACTTGCAAACTATTCTTCGCTTTTGCGAAGAAAGCAGGGGTGTGATGTCTTAGCATTTCCGATGGATCCTTCGCATTTGCGGGGCTTGCATTTGTGAATCCCAGGTCGCAAATGCGACACCTGCAACTAATCAATACTTGACTTAGACGGGATTTTTGGTTCATTCTTCAAATTTTCAAACTCAAGAACCCTAGAGGCGATCTTTCACGGAATTTTTCTTCTCCAAATTATTGATAAGTGATTCTAAATTAGTTTCTTTCAATCTTTCACTACTTTTCCTAAGATTTCAACCTAAAATCTAGAGTTTTCATGGTGGAAATTGTAGTTTTTTTGGTAGAATTAGGGATTTATTTTTTGAAAAATAGGGATTTAGACCTCAAATTGAATTTGTATTCCAAGATAAATTACATAACTAGGCTCGTGGTGAATAGATAATCGGGTTTTGGCCCAGTTTGGACCAAGTGACACCGTTTGTTGACTTTTTGAATAATGACCTAAATTGAATTATTTACAATTGTAGTGTCACGTCCCAACCTCGGGAGACGCGACTGACGCTCAATCGAGTGAACCCAATTGAGCAAGCCTTATTGACACTTTCTACTCAACTCAATATGATTAAGGAATCCGGCTTTCGATTAATTAGACAATAGCAAAAATCGAGCATTTAACATTGTTAATTCATATTTATATCACATATCTTAAATCATGGCTAAGTTTCCAAGATTTTATACAGTCATTGCTTAGACGAACTAGAGAACAGAGTTATAATACAGATCATTAACCCAACCAACACCCATACATAAACCACACAACGTTTACGATGCCTCTATGGATACAAAAGACGAATTATGACAACGCCGACAATAATGCCCCGGCTATACATCAAAAACAGGAGTCTACAACAAAAGATGTACAAAAATACGACAAAAATGCGGTCCGCATAACCATTTTGCGGTCGCATAATGCACCGCAGAACTGCCCCTTACAAAATCCCAAGGGGATTATACGGCGAATATGCAACCCGCATATCGATTATGCGATCACATAATTGACCGCATAGTTGACCTCAGATTGACCAACACACTGTTTCACTCTGCTGCGACTATGCGGTCTGCGTAGCTGTTATGCATCCGGATTCTCGACCCATAATCGCACTTTTCTTAGAAAATATTATTCCTTGCATTTTTAATTCATAGATCAGTCCAAAGGTTCCGAACAAAGAATTTTTTACAAATGTCTAACACGTGTTCCCGACTTGGAACTACGAGCTCCCGGGTTTTGAGTCAAAGTTTTCACGGGACCTTACATGTAGGCAGTTCCTAAGGCTTAATTTGAATTGTTTGGTTGGTAATTTCCTAGATTCTATTGGTTCGGAGACTTTTTTGAAAGTCAAAGCGGTGGTTGAGCTTTGAGTTTGGTCTTTAGAGCGAGGTAAGTATCGTGGTTAACCCGGGCTTGAGGGATTAGGACTTATTTACCTATTTTCTACGTGTTTAGATGTTGGGTACACCGTATATGTAAGGTGACGAGTACTTATGCGTTGTTGTCGGGTTATAGCATGCCGGTGGGACTTGTTCCTTGCAGTTGTTGCTTTCCTTGATCATATTATCCATTCTTAGACTAGTTAATTATTAAACTGATCGTTCTTATCATGTTTATGAGCTTTGGTTATAATAGATTATGGATACCTAGTTGAGATTGGTACTGTTGGACCGTTGTTGAAGTAAGGCTTATACTTATTAATCCTATGCCCCCAGTTTTTACTTATTCATTGTTATGTGGTAAGGGAGAGTGTTAATGCACGAAGGGTGATGTCGTGCCATATTGTGACTGTGAATGCATGAAGGGTGATGTTGTACCATATTATGAGTGTTAGTGAATGAAGGGTGATGTTGTGCCATGTTATGAGAGTTAATGGACGAAGGGTGATGCCGTGCCATTTATTGATTTATATAGTTAGTTGAGAGTAAAAGTGCGAAGGGTAATGACGTACACTTTTCGTTACTATGTTTAATTGTTTTCATTGGTGCAAGGCATATTGGCTGTTATAGTTATCATTGGTGTTGTAATTCTTTTATCTTGTATTCCCATCTGCATGTCCCCCTTCCGATATTACTTGTCTAGCTTCTACTTGTTGTTGCTTTGTACATATACTATTATCTGCACATGTTTATTATTGGGTGTGTTGTCATAGCCTCGTCATTACTTTGTCGAGGTTAGGCTCGGCACTTACTAGTACATGGGGTCGGTTGTATCGATATTACACACGACACTTCAGTGCAGATTTTGGTACCAGCCCTAGATAATCATGAGGTTAAAAGCTGGAATTGCTCGTGAAGAGACCCCAAGGTAAATCTGCTGGCACCCCGCAGACTCGGAAGTCTCTTCCTAGTCTTATCATTTTACTGTTTCTTTTCTTTTAGAACAGTGTATTTTCTTTCAGACTCTATTTGTAGTAAATCATAGCAGCTCATAATTTGTGATATCATATCCTAAATGAATCAGATACTATGGGTTTTATGTGATTCCGCAAATCAGTTTTAGCTTCTATTTAGCTTAATTGTTCTTATTATTGAAATTGGCTAAAGTTGGTATTTAGAATCCTCTAAAGAATAGGTTTTTTGAAGCGCACATGAGGGTATTATGGTAACAGAAATAGTGGCATTTTGAGTAAGAATCACGGTCCTCTCGATGAGACGACATTAGGGTTGTTCTTGAACGAAGACGACGGAGTTTGGGGCTGAGCAACTTAAATTTTTTGTTAATATATTTCAATGTATCTTTCTATATTTTCATGTATTTCATTATATTCATTGTCTTTTTTTTTTAATTGCATTTCAATGTATCTTAATATATTTCATTGTATTCACTATCTTGTTGTATTCCATGAATATATTCATATATTTTTTTAATTAATATAATTTATGTATTCAGATGTATATATGTATTCAAATTGCTCTATCTTTGTAGTATTTATCGGCTGGAAAAAATATACAGCATATTTTCTCTGAAGAATGCTATGTTTTTTGGGTATTTTTCGATTGAAAATCTTTTTTATGACTAAAACTACAAATTTTGTGTGTTATAATTGAGTTTGTTGAGTTATATTAGGAGTCTATTATGTTAATTGATTCGCTTTCCATTTAAAAATAACAGAATAGACCATGAATTGCGCTATTTACGTTACTATATTCACAAATATATATCGTGAATATAATTGAATACAGTAATCTGTCTAGGTGTAATCCCCTGTTTCAAGCCGTGAATACAGTCGAATACAAAAATTTGTCTAGCTGTAATTCCTTGTTTCACGCCTAGAAATGCTACTGTAATCATAAATATAGTAGCTTAAATACATCGAAGACACTCTAAAAACCTAAAAACATAGTTACAGGAAGTAACATAGTAAATGGTAGCTACAACTAGCTAAAATCATAGTCATTGACGGTCACTCTTTTTATGAATTTTAATCTCATTCGTTATGACACATGGTAATTACTCTCTCCGGTCATTTTTACTTGTTCACTATTGACTTTGCACACCCCTTAAAATAATAAAATGAAGTGCATAATTTATCAAGATGCCCATATTAATTGGTGTATGGTCTTAATTAATTTGGAATAAGTAATTTAATGATAAAGGTAAAACAGAAAAGATAAATTATTTTTCTCTTGATAACCTAAAAGTGATCAGTAAAAGCGAAAATTTATTTTTTAGAATACTGAATAAATAAAAGTGAATTGACGGAGTACTTATTAAGGCAACCAATTAATTGATCATTATCCCAAGGAGGATATTTTTGATATTTTAGAAGTTCTAGGATTTCGATGAGCTGGAGATTTAGCGGTAAGTTTTTCCTATTATTTTCTCCATTGAAACAAGCACCAATAATTAATTAGCTTGACCGAGTCTAATGGAATACGTGCTTCGTAATTTCATATGAAGAAAGTCATCTCCCATTGAGCGTTTCCTGAAGAAAAGTTTTGCTCAACAAGAAGCTCAGCGCCAAAAAACGAATAGATAAGTGGTTCAGTATAGTTTTAAGTGAATATAAAGAAATAAAAAAAAACGGGTGTTGCCGTGCCACGAGGCACGACCATGGAAGTAATGAAAAAAAAAATTATATCATAATTTATCATTGGAGTTAAGTTAAACTCCCTCTATCTCGTATTATCAGTCGTGGTTATTAAAACTAATAGTCTCAAATTATTTTTCATTTTAAAAGTTCAAGATAAAATTATTTATTTTTTTTCCTTTTTTACCCTTTAGTAATATTTATTTTTTAAAATAGAGATAACACATAAATAGAATAAATATTCAATGAAGAGAGATTTTATCTTAAGACATATATAAATATAAAATAGTCTAATCATTTTTCTAATTAATATTTCTTAAGGGGCGTGTAGAAGAGAAACATGACAGATAATGTGAGACAAAGAGAGTAATAAGTATCCACTAAAAGTAGTATAAACTTTACTCCATCCATATGATATTAATAGTCGATGTTACTAAAAACAGTTCTCTCAAATTATTTGTCATTTTAGAAGCTCAAGACAAAATTATTTTTTCTTCTTTTTTACTCTTACTAATAATCCCGGTGGAATTTTGGAAGAGCGCGGGGCGGGAAGGTTTGGATTGGCTCGCTGAGTTGTTTAATGTTAATTTTAAGACAAAAAAGAAGCCTGAAGAATGGAGGTGGAGTACGATGGTTCTGCTTTACAAGAACAAGGGTGATATCCAAAATTGCAATAATTATAGGGGTATCAAGTTGTTGGGTCACACTATGAAGGTTTGGGAGAGAGTGGTGGAGGCCAGGGTGAGGAGGTGCATGTCTATTTCCGAGAATCAGTTTGGATTCATGCCGGGGCGTTCAACTACGGAAGCGATTCATCTGGTAAGGAGATTAGTGGAGCAGTACAGGGAGAGGAAGAAGGATTTGCATATGGTGTATATTGACCTTGAGAAATTATATGATAAAGTTCCTAGGGAGGTCATTTGGAGGTTAGCAGTGTTCCGGTAGTGTATATTAGAGTGATTAAGGATATGTATGATGATGCTAAGACGCGGGTGAAGACTGTGGGTGGTGACTCAGAGCATTTTCCTGTGGTGATGGGGTTGCACCAGGGATCAGCTCTTAGCCTGTTTTTATTTGTCTTAGCGATGGATGTATTATCGTGTCATATCCAAGGGGAGGCGACTTGGTGCATGCTATTTTCCGATGATATAGTGTTGATTGACGAGACGCATAACGGAGTTAACGCGAGGTTGGAGATTTGGAGACAGATCTTGGAGTCTAAAGGTTTCAAATTGAGTAGAACCAAGATAGAATACTTGGTTGCAAATTCAGTGATGGGACCCATGATGCAGACATAGAGGTTAAGCTTGATGCTCAAGTTATCCTCAAGAGAGTGAGTTTTAAGTATCTCGGCTCTATTATCCAGGGTAACGAGGAGATTGACGAAGATGTTGCACATCACATTGGAGTGGGATGGATGAAGTGGAGGCTCGCTTCTGATGTTTTGTATGATAGTAATGTGCTGCTAAGATTTAAGGGTACGTTTTATCGAGTGGTGGTTCGACCGGCTATGCTGTATGGGGCTGAGTGTTAGCCAGTCAAGAACTCCCAGGTGCTGAAGATGAGAGTAGCAGAGATGAGGATATTGAGATGGATGTGTGGGTGTACCAGGAGAGATAGGATTAAGAATGAAGCTATCCATGATAGAATGGGAGTAGCCTCCGTGGAGGACAAGATGCGGGAGTTGAGGCTGAGATGGTTCAGACATGTTAAGAGAAGAAGTGTCATGACCCAAAACTAATCCTGTCGTGATGGCGCCTATCGTGGTACTATGCAAGCCGACACACTACTAGTACAAAATGATAATTTCAATTTTTAAGAAAATTCCAAGTTACTTAACATAAAACCTTCATAAGGAGTTCAAATCAAAACAAAAGTACGGAAAAAAAAAATTTCCGACATCAGGGTGTCACTAGTCATGAGCATCTACTATAATGTATCTGACAATATCAAGACCAACATAGTCTGGAAAGTAACTAAATACATCTAGAGGAAGATAAGAGGAAGGAAAGCAGGGATGTGATTGCTAGGAAGCTAACTTGCTAACTCCGATGGATCTACAACTAATCAATCAACACTCACTACCGAGTCTAGAAACGCCTGGATTTGCACACAAGGTGTAGGGAGTAACGTGACTACCCAACTCAATAAGTAACCAAAGTAAATAAAGGTTGAGAAGCAGTGACGAGCAATAAAGCATGTAAAGTTCATATCATGAAATTTCAGTAAAAATACAACAGGCTTTAAAAGCAGAGTTTGAACAATCATTTCGTTTAAACTCAGTTCCAGCAAAATCATTTGAATATATTTTTCAACAATCCTGAAACAGAGGCTCGATGCACAAGTGAGTAAAATGATGTTATCATAAACAGCCCCTCAGGCAAAACATCACTCAGTAGGTACCTATGCTCATTGGGGGTGTGCAGACTCCAAAGAGGCTCCATCAACCCAAGCTCTTTAACAAACCACCTCATGGCATAAATCAATCAGGCCATCAGCCTCACTCAATCATGAATCATTAAAACATAATGCGGCGTGCAGCTCGATCCCATAAATATCCTCACAAATCAGAGCCTCACTCAATCATGAATCAGTAAAAAATACGTTGCGGCGTGCAGCCCGATAACATAAATATCCTTACAAATCAGGTCCTCGACCTTACTCAGTCATAAACCTCTCAAGCCACTCGGACTCTCAGTAAAAACACGGTACTCACCTCAAAACAACATTTATATGCATCAAAACAGAGTAATAAAGATTGAGTTATGAAATCAGTAAGTATAACATGACTGAGTATATATTTTCAATCAAAAATAGTGAGAGAATAGTAAGAAAAAGGCCCCTAAGGGTCCAAACAACTCCGGCACAAGGACCAAACATGGCATTCGGCCCATTTACATAAACTATTTCTAAAACACATAAGTATCATATAGTTTCAACCTAATACGCAACTTATAGTTGCTGCGGGATGGATCAAGTTACAATCCCCAACGGTGCACGCCCACACACCAGTCACCTAGTATGTGCGTCACCTCAAAATATTAAAATGATACGAAATCCGGGGTTTCATACCCTCAGGACTAGATTTACAATCGTTACTTACCTCAAACAAGCCAATTCCAATATCGAGCAAGTAAAGCGATGCTCCAAAAATGCCATCTCATGCGTTCCAACCTCCAAACGTCTCGAAACTAACCAAAAACAACTCAAATACATCAAACAATTCTAAAGCAACCAATCACAATCGAAAAAGGTCGAATCTTTAATCAAAAGTCCAAAATTGGCCAAAAAGCCCAACACGGGCCCGCATCTCGGAACCC
Organism: Nicotiana glauca; assembly: GCA_026770625.1. Taxonomy (NCBI): domain Eukaryota; kingdom Viridiplantae; phylum Streptophyta; class Magnoliopsida; order Solanales; family Solanaceae; genus Nicotiana; species Nicotiana glauca. The sequence goes on from MU788865.1 coordinate 40,266, forward strand.
GAAAAAACTCACAAAATCTAATAATTCATTCAATTATGAGTCCAATCATACTAGTTTCATCCAATTCCGACTCCGAATCGAAGTTCTAAATTCTAAAAAGTCAAAACTTGGTCAAACCTTTCAAATTTAAACCTTCTAGGTAGAATCATTCTTCCAAATTAATTTCGAATAACCTAAAAACCACAACCGACGATTGATATAAGTAATAATACTTCATACAGAGCTACTTATTCCCTCAAATAACCGAGCGAAGTGCAATTCCTCAAAACAACCGTTTGGGTCGTTACAAGAAGCATTGATGCTCCTGTTAGGAGGTGTGAGAGGTTGGCCATGAAGAGTTTGAGAAGAGGTCGAGGTAGGCCTAAGAAGTATTGGGGAGAGGTGATTAGGAAGGACATGGCGCTGCTTCAGCTCACTGAGGACATGACCCTTGATAGGAGGGTGTTGAGGTCGAGGATTAAGGTAGAAAGTTAGTAGGTGGTTTATAGTTGTTCACAGATAGTCTTAGTAGCATGCATGTAACGACCCGACCGGTCGTTTTCATAGTTCATGCCCCTATCCCCTATTAACTGCTTCCCCTAAGTTTATTTATGCTATTTTGGTTTGCCGGGACATTCGGTGTTGGTTTTATAGGAGAGTTTTGGGACACTTAGTTCCTAAATGAGAGCTTAAGTGTTGAAAAATGGTCTATAGTTGGAACAGTATGAAGACGGCCTTGGAATAGAAATTCGATGGTTCTGTTAGCTCCGTTAGGTGATTTCAGGGTTGGGAGCATGTTCGGAATGTATTTTGGAAGTCCGTGGCTCATTTAGGCTAGAAATGCCGAAAGTTAGTATTTTGGCGATTTCCGGTTGATAGGTGAAATTTTGATCAGAGGGTCAGAACGGAATTCCGGAAGTTGCTGTAGCACCGTCATGTCAATTGGGACGTGCGTGCAAAATTTTAGGTCATTTGGACGTGGTTTGGTCGGGTTTTTGATCGAATGCGTGTTTTTGAAGTTTTAAAAGAACTTAGGTTTGAATTCGATGTAATTTGAAGATTTTGATGTTAGTCGAGGTGTTTTAATAATTGGAACAAGTTTGAATAACATTATAGGATGTATTGGTATTTTTGGTTGAGGTCCCGGGGGCCTCGGGATGAATTCGGATGGCTAAACGGATAATTTTTGGACTTATGAAGATTTTAGGCCTGTTGCTTCTGGTATTTTCGCTTCTGCAGTTTTGGAGCCGCAGAAGCGGAGCCGCATAAGCGGCCAGGCAGCCGCATAAGCGGAAGTGGGCGTTTGGCCAGGAAACGCAGAAGCATAGATTTGTTCCGCTGAAGCGGACTCGCTTCTGCGATGGGAAGACCGCATAAGCGGTTGGTCGGGCTTTGAAGGAGACCGCAGAAGCGGTCCCTGGACCGCAGAAGCGGAAAATGGTCTGGACAGAATGTTTAAGTTTTGGAAATGGGACTTTGTTCCCATTTCCCACTTTTAACGATTTGGAGCTCGGTTTTGGCGATTTTTGGACAGATTTTCTTGGAGAACAATGGGGTAAGTGTTCTTAACTCAATTTTGGTTGTATAACTCGAATCTATTACAAGTTTTGATGTTTAATATGAGAATTTTGTTGAAAAGGGTAGAAAACCCTCTTGGATATAATTATTGATTTGAAGGTCGAAATAATATAGGGATTTTGTAATTTTGGTATGGTTAGACTCGTGAGAGTGAGAGGTTTCTGGAAATGTAAATTTTACCCGATTCCGAGACGTGGGACCCGAGGTGTATTTTGGTCATTTTACATAATTTCGCGTGTTAGCTTAGAATTTAATTGTAGAATAAATTACTTGAATTATTATTCACAATATGCAATTTAATTGAATAGATTTGAGCCATTTGGAGTCGGATACTCGTGGCAAGAGCGTGATTTCAGGTTGACTTGCACTGGTTCGAGGTAAGTATCTTGCCTAACGTTGTGAGGGGGACTTCCCCTTAGGATTTGAGTCTTCTATGTTGATTGTATTCCTTGCACGCGAGGTGACGAGTGCGTGTTCGGATTTATTTGTGGTAAATTGATCTTTTAGGATCTTAGATCCTTGTAATCACCGAATATGAAGTTGTTCTTGATACGATTAAGTTCCCTGTTATTAGTTTCACCTCTACATAACTTACTTGGAATTTATTTGCCCTTTTTGGTTATTCTTGTTGCCTAATTGACTTTTACTTGTTCAACTGTAGACATTTACCCTTCTATAGTCACATTATCATTCCTAAGTGCTTGTCTTTATTTAGAAAGCCTCATTTCTATCTCTCGTGAAAATAATTGGTCTTAATTGGGAAGGAGTTAGATATCCCATGTTTAGTTGATATTTTCTTAATTTTAATTATTTGATTCATGTTAAATTCCTTATTGTTGAACCGAGTATTATGAAATCGTTGTTTCGTATTATTTCTCCCTTGTTGAGTTGTTCTTATTGCGCTTAGTATTTCTCTGGTACGGTTATTCCTTATGACTTAGTTATACCGTCTTTTGATGAACGAAATTCCTTGAGTTGATTCTCTTGCTTTGTTCCTATATATATATTGTCATTTGTAGTGTTGTACTTGAGATTGTGATGCACGAGGTCTCTGCCGTGCGGTTGTTGATATTGTGATGCACGAGGTTTCTGCCGTGCGGTTGTTGTTGAAAGGTTGCACTAGGTCTTTGTCGTGCTATTGTTGTTATTGATGTTTTGCACATGCAGCGTATTAAGGCGGGATATGTTATATGCTTATATATGGGTTGCGCATGTGGCGGAATAAGGTGGGGACATTGTTATGCACGTGTGGCGAAATAAGGCGGTGCCTATTATATTATTTATTGCACATGTGGCGGAATAAGGTGGGGACATTGTTATGCACGTGTGGTGAAATAAGACGGTTCCTATTATATTATTTATTGCACACGTGGTAAAATAAGGGGGGCTACGTCAGGGATTGATTGTATAGAGTTGTGACGGCCTGTCGAGGCATTCCTATTTGTTTTATATTGTGATTGTGGGTTGTTTACCTGTATGAGCGTTACCACTTGGGAGTTGTGAGGGAACATCGTACGTGCAGACCATTCTCCTTTTCATGTTTGCTAGCTGGTAGAATTTTGTTAGAAACACTTGCACATGCATACACGTAGCTAAACACTCCTATTAGAGGTGAATTCCTCCTATTTTTGTTAAGTATGGAGGTACGCCCTCGTCTATCCATTATATTTGTGAGAGTGGCCCTAGTTGGCCAGTTAGTGGTCAGCATGACCATGAGATTGATGGGGCACGGGATGCCAATTGTTAGATTTTAGATGTTGGGTCTTTTAGGAGCTGTGGATGTCCGAGACTTGGTGAAATTGTGGAAAGAGTTAAATAAGACCTTTTGTGAACATCATTGTAGGATATGAGTTATCGACTTGTTTGTCCCCTTGCTATGTTGTGACCTTAGGATTTGGGTTGCGATTCTGCCGTCGTTTTGCATCATAGTTTAGTATATGCTCGTTGTTAATTGTTGTATTTATCCCTTATTGTGAATTGCAACATTCTTGGTCATTCATGCAGTCTTAGATATTTATATGTCATTACAACTATTCCCATGATTATTCTGTTTATTGACCGGTAGGTGCCTTGATTATCTCTCGTCACTACTCCACCGAGATTAGTCTTGATACTTACTGGGCACCGCCGTGGTGTGCTCATACTACTCTTCTGCACATTTTTGTTGTGCAGATACAGGTACTCCCGTTCAGTTCTGTCAGCCTTGGAAGGAGGCGTATCGGTAGAGACTTCAAGGTATATCTGCTACGTCCGCAGACCNAGGGACTAGGTGCCATCACGACATGTTCTTGGAGGGTGAACTGGGGTCGTGACAAGTTGGTATCAGAGCCCTAGGTTCATAGGAGTCACAGATCACGAGCCAGTTTATTAGAGTCTCGTGGATTGGTACGGAGACATCTATACTTATCTGCGAGAGTCTATGTAACCATTAGAAAAATTCCACTTCATTTGATTTCCCCGTCGTGCGAGATTTTGACATTCACAATCATAAACCTCTGTCTTCTACTCTCTCACAGATGGTGAGGACACGTACTACCCGAGGTGATCAGGCACCCGCGCCCCTTGCTGTAGCCGTCGGAGGTCGGGGCCGGGCTAGAGTTCGAGGACGCACGCGTGGTGCAGCGAGAGCACCTGCACAAACGGTCGCCGAGGTACCACCAGCAGATCCAGCCGGAGTCCGAGCATCTGACACACCTACAGCTACTACTAGTCCAGCCCATCAGGAGACTTTGGCACAGTTCATGAGTATGTACACCATTTTGGCTCAAACAGGATTGCTTCCGCTTACTGCAGCTACGCCCCAGGCCGGGGGAGGAGCACAGACTCCTGCCGCCCGCACTCCTGAGCAGCGAGCACATGTTGAGCAGGTCCCAGAGATTATTCCTGCACCGCCTGCGGCACCAGCTCTGCCCGAAGGCATGGCAGCGGCTTCCAAGAAGGAGCAGATGAGACTAGAAAGGTTCAAGAAGTATGATCCTTCGGTGTTCAGTGGATTAGCATCAGACGATGCCTTGGGGTTTCTTGATGAGTGTTACCGTATTCTCCGTACTATGGGTATCTCTGGATTGAACTTTCACTACCTTTTAACTTCGAGGAGCCGCCTATGATTGGTGGCGCACCTATGAGTTAGATAGTCCAACGAGCCAGCTTCACTGACTTGGACTCAGTTTTCAGATATGTTCCTGAGAGAGTTTGTTCCTCAGATCCTCAGGGATGCATGGCGTGCGGAGTTTGAGAATTTGTGTCAGGGTGGTATGACCGTCTTGGAGTATGCTGTCCGTTACACCAGTTTGGCTAGACATGCCTCAGCCTTGGTTTCTACGGTTCGCGAGAAGGTTCGCCGGTTCATTGAGGGACTTATTCCCAGCATCAGGTCTAGTATGGCTCGTGAGTTGGAGATGGATATTTCGTATCAGCAGGTGGTGAACATTGCTAGGAGGATAGAGGGTCTGCATGCTAGAGAGAGAGAGGGGGCAGGCAGGGTCATGAGAGTGAGAGCAGACGCAATCAGGAAAGAGAGTTTAAGGAGGTGAGGAGGCCTCTAGACCGGTGAGATATACTGGTCCTTATTTTGGAGGCAGGGTGCGTCATGGTAGAGGTTTTGCGGGTCAGCCAGTTCAGTTCACGCTTCTGGCTATGCATGGTGATTCAGGTGTTCATGGGTCTCAGAGTACCTGTATCGCACAGTTCCCACTGCCTCGTCAGCAGAGAGGGTGCTTTGAGTGTGGAGGTACTAGCCACATGATGAGAGATTGTCCCAGACTTTAGACCGGTGTGTCCCAACGAGGTATTCAGGCAGGTAGAGGGCGCCCAAGAGGGGGATGCTCGGCTCGTTGATGTATTTCATATAGTAGGCTTGAGGTCGGTGCGCCAGTTGAATGTCATTCAGGTACGGATTCGGTTTGTTATAGAGCGGTACTATTTGTAGTTCATCAGAGTTTACTTATCGGGGTGAGTTCCCTTATTTGTTGTTCTATTCATGAGTGCGTTTCATGATTTGTACTCTATTTACGTGATTATTCTGTTGGGAGGTTCTATGAGTGATAGCCATGTCTATCATCCGTTTATAGCTGTTGTCGAGAGTTATGAGGCTAGTAGTAAATTCATGTTGTCTGTTTCAGTAAGTTTGATGTGATCTCTGAGTATTCTTGGTTACGAGCTGTGATTTCTATGCTCCACCGGTGTGGGAGCCAGCCTGTATTGTAATTTGTAGACGGAATTGATCTAGTGAGAGTCTCTAGTAGGTTGATTTGTGCCCTACTTGTGATTCAGTAATGAGGGCGGGACCCTCATGATTTCAGGTGAATTGATATGTTGAGACCAGGCTGTGTACTGCGGTGAGAGTTATATCAATATAAGATCCTTGTGAGTCCTTTATATGCTTTCATTCTTTCTTGTTAGATGTCCTTGTTGATTTGTGTTATAGAAGAATTTGTGCTAGTTTGATTTGTTTGTTAGCTCCCTTATGTGTTTTCCCTTCCCATATTCATTCATTTTCGTTCTATGCTTCTGGAGTTCTAGTTGTAGGGTGTGTACCCGTTGGTGTTGGCTGAGATTTGGTCATTCAAGTGTTTTGTTATGTGGTTTTCGTGGTTATTGTATCATCGCCAGTGTTGTGGAGGTTTGAAAGGAGTTCCTATTGAAAATGAGGCTTATGGCCGGTACGGATTTGATCTCGGGCAAGTATTGCTATCAGAAATGTTATTGTGGGCCTATGTGTGGTGTGTCATATTGTGTGGATATACCCTGAGTGTGTTGGATTGTGTTGAAACAGCTGGTTGAGACTGAAACCGGATATGGATTTAGCATCGAGTCCTTTGGAAACGGATGGAAGGTGAGAATTCTGGCTTGAAGGCTTAGTGGTATTGCTAGAAAGGCTAAATTTCAGTCGAGATGGCATCGTCGTGCTTATATGGTTTGTGGTGACGTGAGATCACTCGCGGGTGTATGTTGGAAGTGCGCACTCAGTGACTTGAAGACTTCAGGTATGTTTTCTATGCTCGTTCGAGGACGAACGAATGTTTAAGTGTGGGAGGATGTAACGACCCGACCGGTCGTTTTCAGAGTTCACGCCCCTATCCCCTATTAACTGCTTCCCCTAAGTTCATTTCTGCTATTTTGGTTTGCCGGGACGTTCGGTGTTGGGTTTTTAGGAGAGTTTTGGGACACTTAGTTCCTAAATGAGAGCTTAAGTATTGAAAAATGGTCTATAGTTGGAACAGTGTGAAGATAGCCTCGGAATAGAAATCCGATGGTTCTGTTAGCTCAGTTAGGTGAATTCGGGGTTGGGAGCGTGTTCGGAATGTATTTTGGAAGTCCGTGGCTCATTTAGGCTAGAAATGCCAAAAGTTAGTATTTTGGCGATTTCCGGTTGATAGGTGAAATTTTGATCCGAGGGTCGGAACGGAATTCTGGAAGTTGCCGTAGCACCGTCATGTCAATTGGGACGTGCGTGCAAAATTTCAGGTCATTTGGACGTGGTTTAGTCGGGTTTTTGATCGAATGCGTATTTTTTAAGGTTTAAAAGAACTTAGGTTTGAATTCGATGTAATTTCAAGATTTTGATGTTGGTCGAGGTGTTTTAATAATTGGAACAAGTTTGAATAACGTTATAGGATGTATTGGTATTTTTGGTTGAGGTCCCGGGGGCCTCGGGATGAATTCGGATGGCTAAACGGAGAATTTTTGGACTTATGAAGATTTAAGGCCTGCTGCTTCTGGTATTTTCACTTCTGCGGTTTTGGACCCGCAGAAGCGGAGCCGCATAAGCGGCCAGGCAGCCGCATAAGCGGAAGTGGGCGTTTGGCCAGGAACCGCAGAAGCGGAGATTTGTTCCGCTTAAGCGGACTCGCTTCTGCGATGGGAAGACCGCATAAGCGGTTGGTCGGGCTTTGAAGGAGACCGCAGAAGCGGTTGGATTTTCCGCAAAAGCGGGACCGCAGAAGCGGAAAATGGTCTGGACAGAATGTTTAAGTTTTGGAAATGGGACTTCGTTCCCATTTCCTACTTTTAATGATTTGGAGCTCGGTTTGGGCGATTTTTGGACAGATTTTCTTGGAGAACAACGGGGTAAGTGTTCTTAACTCAATTTTTGTTGTATAACTCGAATCTATTACAAGTTTTGGTGTTTTATCTGAGAATTTTGTTGAGAAGGGTAGAAAACCCTCTTGGATAGAATTACTGATTTGAAGGTCGAAATGATATGGGGATTTTGTAATTTTGGTATGGTTAGACTCGTGAGAGTGCGAGGTGTCTGGAAATGTAAATTTTACCCGGTTCCGAGACATGGGACCCGAGGGATATTTTGGTCATTGTACATAATTTCGCGTGTTAGCTTAGAATTTAATTGTAGAATAAATTACTTGAATTATCATTTACAATATGCAATTTAATTGAATAGATTTGATCCATTTGGAGTCGGATACTCGTGGCAAGAGCGTGATTTTAGGTTGACTTGCACTGGTTCAAGGTAAGTATCTTGCCTAAACTTGTGTGGGGGACTTCCCCTTAGGATTTGAGTCTTCTATGTTGATTGCATTCCTTGCACGCGAGGTGGCGAGTGCGTGTTCGGATTTATTTGTGGTAAATTGATCTTTTAGGCTCTTAGATCCTTGTAATCACCGAATCTGAAGTTGTTCTTGATACGATTGAGTTCTCTGTTATTAGTTTCACCTCTACATGACTTACTTGGAATTTATTTGCCCTTTTTGGTTATTCTTGTTGCCTGATTGACTTTTACTTGTTCAACTGTAGACATTTACCCTTATATAGTCACATTATCATTCCTAACTGCTTGTCTTTATTTGGAAAGCCTCATTTCTATCTCTCGTGTAAATAATTGGTCTTAATTGGGAAGGAGTTAGATATCCCATGTTTAGTTGATATTTTCTTAATTGTAATTATTTGATTCATGTTAACTTCCTTGTTGTTGAACCGAGTATTATGAAATCGTTGTTTCGTATTATTTCTCCCCTGTTGAGTTGTTCTTATTGCGCTTAGTATTTCTCTGGTACGGTTATTCCTTATGAGTTAGTTATACTGTCGTTTGATGAACGAAATTACTTGAGTTGATTCTCTTGCTTTGTTCCTATATATATATTGTCATTTGTTGTGTTGTACTTGAGATTGTGATGCACGAGGTCTCTGCCGTACGGTTGTTGAAATTGTGATGCACGAGGTTTCTGCCGTGCGCTTGTTGATATTGTGATGCACGAGGTTTCTGCCGTGCGGTTGTTGCTACTGTGATGCACGAAGTTTCTACCGTGCGGTTGTTGTTGAAAGGTTGCACGAAGTCTTTGCCGTGCTATTGTTGTTATTGATGTTTTGCACATGCGACATAATAAGGCGGGATATGTTATATGCATATGCGGGTTGCACATGTGGCGGAATAAGGTGGGGACATTGTTATGCACGTGTGGCGAAATAAGGGTGTGGTAAAGGGAGTTTTTCCAATTAAAGGACAATCAAAACGGGATTTATTATTAAAGATTCAGAGTCGCCACTTGAGAGATTTATGGTGTCCCAAGTCATCGGTTTGAATCCCGAATCGAGGAAAAAGTTGACTCTATATTACAGTCTGCGAACCAGAAATCCGGATAAGAAATTCTGTTAACCTGGGAGAAGGTGTTAGGCACTTTCCGAGTTCCGTGGTTCTAGCACGGTCGCTTAACTGTTATATTTGGCTTAATTATCTGATTTTATAACATGCTTTAACCTATGTGCAAATTTTAACTCTTCACCGCTTTTATTATTATTATTATTATTATTATTTTAACAGAGAATTGTAACGTTGTGAAAGCGTATCGCGAACCACGTCACATCAATGTACCAGTGGTTATCGACACAATTCGATTCCGTTGAGATTTGGATTTGGGTCACATAAATGTGCACCCGAGTTTAAGAAAATAAGGTTATTTAAAGTATGCGCCTAAAGAGACTAACGCGTTGTTATTTTTTGGGAAAAGGCCGTGAAATTCACTAATCAAGCGATTCTGAAGTGTATCCAATCATTATATCCATTTATTGAGGGCCCCGCAGCTTGTGCGTTTTATTTGGCGAGGCTCATCTCGTTTATTTTAAAAGGGCGGTCCTAAAGTGACTACATTTTTTCTATTTTTCCGTCTCTAGTAATAAAGAAAAGGTCCTAATTAATTACATACTTATAAATTCGGGCCTCTTATTAGTTGTTAGATTAAGGCAAATGCAAACGGAAAATTGCATTCGAGTTCGCATAAAGGGAGGTTGTTTCGTGTCCTATTCTATAAGCGAATATTACTAAAGCTGAAGTTATAAATAGCATACGAGATTGACAAAAATATTAGAACAAATTAACCATTCTCTAATTAATTTAAACTAACAGTATTAGATGAATTGAACCGTTGGAATTAACTATGTGTAATACAAAAGCCATTTTTTGAACTCTTTTTTTTTTTTACTTGCTGAAAAATACATCAACGCTTACAAACTGACATCATGCTAACGTTCATCACTAAAATTAGTTATTAACATTATTCAAATTGCTATTTAAAATGATGTTATTTACTCAAGTGACCTCGCAATTTCAGAATTAGACACATTAAACCAACATGCTGATTTCCATTTGAACTATTTGAACCTGTAAACTATTTGAAATTATTTTACGACTAGCTGGAAACGCATTAACGACACTATGTTTCATAACTAGTAATCACCAACTAAGATTAATTACAATGGATATTCACATGTTTGTAGAGATAGGTTCAACAGTCCAATTTATACACTTATCAGTCAGTTGCAAGTAAAAATTCTACTCAATATCCAGTTAAACATGCGAGAGAATTCAAAAGGAAACTTGACAGCATTTCATTTCATCTCCAACTTCAGGTTTACATCAGTACATGATTTCAGAGTGTGTACCTGGATAATGGAAAATAGAAGGAGGAGGAGTAGTCAGCAGTAGTAACACAGCAACAATAACAGCAGTAGTGCAACAAGATGCCAACAACAACAAGACACAACATACTAATTCCAGAAATTTTTCGAACCAAACAAGACTTGTACCAATTCCAACACAGCAATACAACAGCAAAACCAACAACAAAAACAGGCACCGGGAATAATATGAAACTAGTAAAACCCAACAACAGCACAAACAACCCAGACAGAACTTGAATTGAACCAAATTTGGACCCTAAATTCTAATGACACAGTTATACACTCATATAGACTGATTCTTAAGCTTTCAAAAGAAGTTCTCTCTTAGACTGATTAAGGAAGAAACTCACAAGACTGATTTTTTAGGATTTCAAAAACCAGCCTAAACTCTCTCTATTTTCGTCCTCCTTGTATTGTCAGTTCTATTCTTTTTAAGATGTTCCAAGAGAAGACCTCCTTAAGAAACTGATTTTTTTAGCCTTAAAAAAAAAACCCCAGAACTCTCTTAAAATGATATACTCCAAACTGACCAAAAAAGGGTCCCCTTATTCTGTCCAAACTTCCAGCATTTATAGCCCAAAACAGGCCCTGCCAGCTCTTAAGAGCACTCACACTATTAGAAAAATATTCTTGCCCATAATATTCTCTCATCAGCCCATTACTAAGTATTTTGTTCCCCATTAGCCCTTGTATCTTCTTATTTTAATTCAAAGCATGTGCAACATATTTAATTACTTCTTTTAACACCTCCCCATACCACTATGTTTTGTTCCCCACTTTTATTAAACAATTCCTTACTTTAACATTATTAGTTCTTAGTGGACAAAGCACTCAATTTAAATAGTTCTTCAAGTTTTTAATTCCCATATTACCCCTGAAACTACTGAAATAACAATCCTACCCCCATCCCTTTAAATCTGTACTACAACCATATCAGATATAACCAAATTCCTAATCAAATTCAACCAATAAATCCCATGAACTCAGATTGAATCACACAGCATCAGACCAAAGGGAATAAGCTAACCATATTGGGAACCAATCCTGGTTAACTTAGACACAAATGAATGAGCAAGAATCCAACAGTATGATGAATCAACAAACTGAACTTATATGAAACAGTATGAATCACAATTAACTAAATCGAAATGCAAACTGAATTCATATGATGAACAACAAAGAGAAGGGAGACAAACAATACACAAAATGAAACCATTTGAACCAAAAAATACCAAACCATTACAGGAATACCTGAATTTATACATCCCAAAGCACAAGCATCAATCAACTCATGAATCTAGCAATTCAAGTGACATAGATTAAACTTTATCATGCCATCAACATAACACATCAACAATAATACATCCAGTCAATCAACTAAATGAGCGCAAATAATTCTATACACAAACATCACAGAAACAATACTAACTTGTGATTAGAGAGAGAGATATATGGACCTTCATTGTTGC
>MU788872.1:0-12956 GCA_026770625.1 Nicotiana glauca
GCAAGTCTGCACACAAGTCAGCCCCTCGGGCACAACACTCTATTTACAAATAACACCAGGGTATCTGGTACACAGAAATAGCATGGATGTCAATGATATGAGAGTGCCAAATTTCATGCCACGTAGTACAAACAGGAATCAATGCGTGAATGCAATGCAATGCACATGACCGCTGCGGCGTACAGCCCGATCCATTTGGGTACCCGCGCTCACTGTGGGGGTTCAGACTCCGGAGGGGATCCTACAGCTCAAGCGCAATATCAATATCACTCCGCTGCGGCGTGCAGCCCGATCCATCATCAGTCTAGAAATGCACATACAACACTGCTGCGGTGCGCATCCCGATCCACACTCAGTCAAGATATATGCACGTAAGCCACATAGGCACAGTCAATTTATCATTTTCAATTCCAATTATTAGGAATTATAGCTTAAGTGTTTAAGACTTTAGAAATTCACTAATCATTTCGAGACAGTGTTTAACTCATGACTGATATCATGAAAACATACTAAGCATCATGGAAACAATGATAATAATCCCTACGGGATCCAAATAATCGGCACGAAGCCCAAAACATGGCAATCAGCCCAAATCATGATAGCATCAAGTAGGTTTCAGTCAATCACACAGTAAAATCAACAACCGGGACGGACCAAGTCACATCCCCAACGATGCTCTACCCCACGCTCATACCTGGAGTGCAAGTCACCACAATACAGCACTATGATGTGCAAATCCGGGGTTTCAAACCCTCAGGATATTATTTACAAGTACTACTCACCTCGAACCGGTGAAATCTCTAGCTCGCGACGCCTTTGCCTTTCCATTCGGCCTCCACGCACGTCGAATCTAACCAAAATCAGAGCGAATGCATTACAATATGCTAAGGGAACAATACCCAATCGAAAAATATCAAAAATCTCAAAACTAGCAAAACCCGAGCCCCGGACTCACTTCTCAAAAAATTACAAAATTCACATTACCGGACTCCTCGTCTCGCCACGAGTCTACCCATATCAAATTCATCAAAATCGGAGTCCATTTGACCCCTCAAATTCCAAGTTTACATTTTCTTAGGTTTCAAGCCCTAACCTCCATTTTTACCCTTTAATTCCTTGAAACTCCGTGATTAATTCATGTTTTTACACCATATTAATATTATTCGAGTCTATAAATTCATACCTAATGGAATCCCTTTCGAATCCTCTCCAAATCGCCCAAAATCGCCTCTTCCTGAAGTCTCAAATGTTTTCTTAACTTCTGAAATTTGCGAACACTGTTCACTATAACACTAGACCTTTTTCTCCTTCTGCGGTCCTTTAACCGCACCTGCGGTACCGCTTTTGCGATATATTGACCGCTTATGCAGTCTAACTTAAAACCATCGGGGACCGCTTATGTGATCCAAACATCCGCTTATGCGGTTTCCTCCAACCGTTTCTGCGGTCTTCAATCCGCTTACGCGCTCCACCTTCCGCTTATGCGGAAATCCCCTGGGCCACTCAAGATCACTTCTGCTACTTTCCCCACCGCATCTGCGGAACCGCTTAAGCGGCTCCTTTTCTGCAGATGCGGAAATACCAGAAGGCTGAGACATCAGACCTGCAACAAATGCCTAAAACCTCCGTTTAACCATCCGAAATCACCCCGATGCCCCCGGGACCTCAACCAAAAATACCAACACATCCAACAACCTTATTCAAACTTGTTCCAATCATCAAAACACTATTGTTAACATCAAAATCATCAAATTTCACCAAATCAAAGCCTAAGTTTCTTCAAAACTTCCGAAATGCATTTTCGATCAAAAATCCAACCAAACAATGTCCGAATGACCTGAAAATTTGCAGACATATCCAAAATCACCTAACGAAGCTACTGCAACTCTCGGAATTCCATTCCGACCCTCGGATCAAAATCTCACCTATCAACCGGAATTCGCCAAAATTCAAACTTCGCCAATTCAAGCCTAATTCTACACCGAGCCTCCAAAATCAATTCCGAACGCACTCCTACGTCACAAATCATCACCCCGAAGCCAACCAACTCACCGGAATTCACATCCGAGCCTTCTAACTATATAGTCAACTTCCGGTTGACTTCCAAAACAAGCTTTCTTTTAAGAGGCTAAGTGTCTCATTTCTAACTAAAACCAACTCAATTCCACCCGATCAACTCAAATATCGATATTGAAACATAAAGCAACACAATATGGGAGAAACGGGACGGTAATTCACGTGACAACGGGTCGGGTCGTCACACCCAGCCTTTGAGGTTCCATATTAGACTCTTAATTCTGAATTATATTTACCCACAGGGTAAGTAATTACTAATCCATCAATTTCAACCTATTCATATAATTTATTAACCCAATTTCTTAAAGTCCTATGGATTCTACAGGAAGAAAATTCTCACTTACGTGAATGAACTAGTGTAATTTCTATTACTCTATAAAATCTTTAGATCATTGGAAACGAAATTAAAATCTACCAGAAAGAGAAGCTCAAGTAATACCCGTAAGACGCAATTAGTGCTTAAGATTCCTCAAGAGATTGCTAAAGATTAACAAAAATTATACATATCTTTCCTTGTTTCATTGACTTGTGTCAATCTCCTTATTTAACTCTAACCATTAAAATAAATTCTCAAATTTGTGGAATATAGTACCTTAAGATTTGAACAATTAATGGCTGGAAGTGGCTTCTTTTGCGGCACCAAGCTTTTTCCCCAACTCACCTTCTGTATTTTTGATTTTTTTTTTTTTTTTCCCTTAACCCTTGACCCGTCAAAATCCCTTTTTGCTTCTGGTTTGATTTTTTTACGCAGCAAATTTGATTTTGGCCAGAGAAAGGGGCTTCGGCCCTTTATCCTTTTGTTTCTGTTAACGTAGGGCTTTGTCCCTATTTCATCTTGTTTTGTAGTCTTTTTTTTTGGGTAAATTACTTAATTGCCCCCCTTTTTTTTGTAATGAGGAGTATTACAATATATTTGATTAAAATATAGATAATCAATTTTATAAGGAATATGTAATAATTACAAAAGGATAAAGTCTACAATGTACGAAGAAAATTTGATTGAACCTGAGATGTCAAATTCAATGTATATTTATTTTGAGTGTGTTTATTATTACATCTGTTATATTTTATATTTTATGCTCAAGCATGTTTATGTGTGTGTATAATAATAAAATATTAAAATGTTGATCGACTTTGTTAATCTTTGAACGTATATTTAATGCTAGTTAAAGTTGTGATTAGCATTAAAAACTCAAATCACCATAGGATTTGTTAATAATAAAAAAATATAGGATTTGTGAATCATTAAAGAGTTCTCATCCTACATAATAGGCTATCAAGTATTTCCAAACCAACTGCTATTAGTTGCAAAGTTGTCTTTGAAAGACTTGCTTAAGTATTACTATTGCTAACACGGGACAAACTTGCACATTCATATTAAATTTTTCACCTTCGCAGGTCCAGAAGATACTCAATTATTTTTGAATTCAGCTATTACGTTAATTCCTTCCTAACGGCAT
Organism: Nicotiana glauca; assembly: GCA_026770625.1. Taxonomy (NCBI): domain Eukaryota; kingdom Viridiplantae; phylum Streptophyta; class Magnoliopsida; order Solanales; family Solanaceae; genus Nicotiana; species Nicotiana glauca. The sequence goes on from MU788872.1 coordinate 3,537, forward strand.
ACACGTGCTAACGTACTCTAAAACTAGTATTTATAAAGAGCAAAATAGTCATATTGTAAATATTTTGTATTAATAATAAGTAGTTTAAACTAATTGTTTAAGAAAATCAAATCAGGAAGGTAAGCATAATATTTATGAGGTTAGTGTGATGAAGTCAAATGCAAGGGGAGGTCTTTGAAATTATTTCTAAATGTTATACCTTGAAATAATCAGGCCACTTAAAAGATAACTTTGCAATATCCCAAGTTAAAAAGCATTTGTTTTTACCAAATACTTACGGTAGTGTTTTCCTATTTCCTTGGATGGCAGAATTGAGGGACAATCTCCTCCTTTCTGTTTTGTCAATCTTGATGAATACATACTTGGACATATGAAAGAGACATTATCTTTCGGAATCCATGATATACTCAAGGAGTTCGTACTACACCATTTTTAAAAAAAAAAAATTAAACATCAAAGTAGCCAATACCATTATAGTGATCAAGCATTCATTTGATTATGTGATGACAATATACAAATCTATAGGCCTGAAAATATGTAAAGAACTAGACCAAAACTGGACTCGAGGGAGCTTGGTGCATTCTAAATATCAGAACCAAGCTAACTCTACATTATTAAATGAGCTCACTCATTTACAAGACAAGCTCACAGATATATATTTTTTTTCAGTCAAAATAACGCGTAAACGAGAAGCTTACAAGTTCCCTGTAATTGTTACAAAAGGAACTAATCTTCTATAATCTCTCCGTTTCCCGAGTGGACAACTATCAAGCACCCTCCCTAGCATCAACCGCGTGTTTTGCAATGCTAATTCTCTTGCTGATAAACCCGATTCAGATGCATTAGATTGTCCCCCTGGCGCTGAACCTGCTCCAAACCCGAGGCCCATTGCAAACTGCAATGGTCCACTTCGAGCCTTAAATGAGGTTTGAGGTGCAAGACTCTTCTCTTCGTTGCTAACGAGCCCATACTCAAATTGCCCCAACTCATTAGGATGTGATCCAGGTAAAGAGCTACAACTGTGTAAAAGCGCTTCCAACACACTAAGTGCCTCCCAACACAAAGGGCTTTCCACCAACTGAGATACAATTGCATATAATTGTGGACTCTGAGCAGCATCCATTGGAGTATGCTGAAGCAATGCCTTCAGCATAAGAAGGATAACACGATGATACTCCACTGGCCCTCTTTCAAGAAGCCGTAGGAGGTGCCCAAATGCCAGAGTTGAGTGCTTGGGGAACCATTCATTGCATAGTAATGGTGAAACACAAGCTAAAAGGTTTTCGATTCTTTTGATCTCACCACGGGAGTAAGCCATAAAAACAGTAGCTAATTCATCCATTGATTTTGATTGACACCAGACGGCTATATTGGCTGCAACAGAGCAAGCCTTATGATGTTGCTGCTGTAGTGGTGACATAAATCCCATAACTGCATCCTGGCTGAGCTGTAAGCAGAGCCAGGGAAGCAAGCCTGTAATGTGCATCAAAAGGCGTGTTTCTGCATCACCGAAGATGGAATCGCACGAAGGCACTGTGATCCTCGATAGAAGCTCAACAGAAACACCATGACTGACAGTGGACATAAGGCCTTTAAGAACCAGTGGCTGCACTCCTTCAAAGACTGGGAACTTTGCATTTGACGCTGTTGGCTCACAAGCATTCCGTGATTCCAGACGTTGGAAGTCAGAACTGTCAGAAACACTTGAATCAAGCTCATCTCGAGGCATACCTGAAAGAAGCACATTCTCTGTTGTTCGATCTCGGAAAGATAAACGGTCAATAACCCGACGAAAAAGCTCCAGCACTTGACAGTACACATGGACAAAATCTGTATGCATCATGGCCACACAACCCCAGAAAAGCTGGGGATAGAGTATAACCTTTTCTGGTTCCATATTCTCCACCATCACCTGTAATGTCAACAAGATCTCCATAACAAAACCTAAAACAGCTGGTATAGGATTTCCCAAGCACCTGTGAAGACAACGTAGCAAGGATACACATGCATCATTTGTTACACGAGGCCTTAGTGAACGGTAAATCTGGTGAGAGCGGCAGGCCAAATGCCTAGATGTGCACTCCATAGCCCATTTAAGTGCCTCTGCTCCCCAAGTTTCTCGGAGATCTCCTTGAAAGAAGATTGCGTCCACCATACTCTGCACCAGAGCAGACAAGAGTGCTGCACTTGGTAGCTCCGTCCTCACTAACGTGGGGTCCTCATTCTCCCACATCATGCTACCTCGCTTAGATTGAACATACTTTATGAGGCTTACTACTTGCTGCTTGTTCTCTCCATCATTATTTTCAACATCATATAACTCCAAATGACGCCCTGCAAGGGAATACAATAGATTAACAAGCAGATGCTGACAATGCTCCAAGACAATATCCTCCGAACTATCCATTGATACAAAAGTGACATGAAAGAGCAAAGGTAAATGCTCCCGGAAGTCCTCATCGTTCTCATAAGCAATTTCAGCAAGTAGAATCAAAGCTATGTCTGCATGAGAGAGCAAGTGCTGTTGATGTCCTTGCAATGCTGATTGAAGTTCTTTTGCGTTGATACCGTGCATAACAGTCCCAGAATGCAACCCATCATCCCCAGAATTTGGAGTGTCAATGAAGTAGTCTCCGCTGTCTCGAGAGCGATGACGACTTCGCATACTTCCGGTTGAACTCCGTACTCCCATTAATGGCCCTGACATGTTGACCAGTGATGGAAGAAGTTGGCCAGACCGACCAGCAGTTATCGGGACAATATTCAACTCAGGAGGCATAGGAGTCAATGGGCCTGAGGCACTTCTCCCTCCAACAGCTGCTGTTCTCCAGCTCAAGCTCCCACTTGTGTTCCTTAGTGGACCATCAAAGGACCCGCGAACTAGTAAAGGTGACATGTGAGGTTGACTCTCTACAACTGATGCGACTTGAGCAACAGAAGGCCCCTGAGAAAATTCCAACACGATGTTTCCATTTCCCTCACCTTGGTTGGCACTAGGCCTCAGAGGTTCTACACTGTCGAGCATTCGCTGAGCCAGTTGGTAAACCAAGTGATCAATAGTACGTTGGGGGCATATACGAGCTAAATATAAACTTACTCTTTTGGCAACAGAGAAGTATGTAGCAAATGCGCCACTTATTTCTGCTGATGCATTTGAATCACAATCTTCGATACCTTTTGCAATCAAAAAATCTAAAACTGGACTTATGTTCCTGGGTTTGCTGGCAATTGTACTCCAAAGCTTCTCAATTTCATCCGGAAATTGATCACCATGCCGCCATGTAACGTAATAAAGACTTTTCAAAAGTCTATCACTCCATCCAGAGTCCTTGAGTTTCCAGAAATTGAGGTTCTCAATCCATGGAGCCATGCACGTCAAGACTTGATGCTGTGCAATTATATCGACTGCATCAAGCTGCCTCTGCATGATTTCTTCACAAAGCCACTGACTCAGTTCAGGATGATCTTTAGCAAGTTTGCAAGAGAGTTTGTACTGGAACTGCTGGTATGAGTCAGGAAGGTTCCCTACAACAGCAGCTCTGTAGCCTCCTGAACCCTCCATGCCATCCTCAGCCCATTCACGGACAGAAAGCGTCTCAAGCATCTGAAGGGCATCATCACGAATTTGTCTAGAAGGATCTACAACCTTGTATAGGATCAGGCTTAAGAGTCTCTGAATTTCACATTTCGGTATCTCTTGACGCATGTAGACTTCTGCTAGCACACAGAAGTAGCCATCTGCAATTGCAGCATCTGAGTAGTAGCACTGTACCAAATCCAAACTTAAGTGCTTCAGAGGTATAACAACATGAACAACAAAAATCTACCAAGGGCAGAGAAGGTTAAATACAACTTGCTGTACGTAACTACAACAAATAAGTTGGTGAATCTTCAATCTAAGCTGTATATCAAGTAGGTAGCAGTAAATGCAACACTGAAAATGCTAAAAGAATGTGATTGAGACACCTAATGGATACAGACACATTTCATTTACTTAATATCAAAAGATAAAGATTAATCAAAATGGCATACCTCATGACAGCATTATGTATGTATACCTCATAACACCAAGTAAAAACCGTCAAACAATAAAGATTAATCCAAAGGGCACACCTCATGACAATCACATTAACAATCACATTTAAGATGCTTAATCCGACCATACAAGTGCAACTTGAACACAGATCATTAGTATTAGCAAAAGCAAACAAGTGTAGTATATAATAAATGAATAAAATACATGCACAGGGAAGTCCTACAAGACCAACGGAAGAGAAGAGATGAAAAGGCAGAATTCTTTTTCTCTTTCATAGCGCTGCACAATGGAGGCATTGTAGTGCTAGACCAGATTTAGCAGCGGACAGTTGAAAACCAGTAGAAGAAAAGAAAAGGAGAAGAAGGAGCACCTGATCAATGCAAGCAGGAAATAGGTCCAAATTTGTTAGAAGAAGATTTCTTAAAGCTAATTTTGCAAGTGAAACTCGAAGATGACTTCCTCTGTGCCTATCACGACCAGTTGTTCCTCTGCCACTTTCACCAGTGAATCTTGAATAAGATGGAGTCCTTGGATCAGCAGGTGAATAACCAAACGGAGCCCTTGGCGCAGGCTCAATGAATAGGCTATTAATCCAAGATACTACACGCCCGCTCATCTTTCTTGCATTGTCATCAAAGCACGGGCCATACAATAGTGAAGCCATTGCATTTGAGGAAGCCCACTGGATTGCCTCTACCTGTTCACTCAATTCTTTATCAAATGATACTTTGTCCAAGGAGTCTTTTGATCGAGAATGCTGAGCAGACTTGTATCGCTCCACTTCACGTCGATAATCATTAACACCATCCTGATTCCAAATATTGCTAGCATCATCGCTCCAGGTGAGAAGAAGATCAAAGAGTCGCCTCCTTGTTCTAATATCAAATTTCTCCGATTTGGACTCAACAAATTCAGGGGCCAGGGATCTCAGTACAGAAGCAAGTGCATAACGGAGGGGTTGCATATCTTGGAAACTCTCTTGAGATGCTGTTAATATCTGTCTGGTTGTATCTTCAATGAACTTTAAATAATGTAGGCGGAAAACTGGTTTCCTACTAAGCATTCCAGGCCAGATATTCTCAGCAACTGTGCGGTATATATTTGCAATGTGGATACGAAGTTCTTCTCGACGGGACCTTTGGCTCTGCAACGAAAACATTGAATATCTACTTAAAGATCTGACTGGACATATATGTATACCAAATAAGTGACGTGAAAATGAATACCTATAACTACATACCCAATCAGGCACAAGCACAGCATCTTGAAAGATTGTTGTTGTAGTTACAGAGAGTTTCATGCCAAAGATTCTATTAGCAAAAATATGGAAATTCTTTTGCCAATATAATAGACTCATTAGTTTACAGAAGATGAATTTAGTGTCAAATTGCAGTTTGCTTAAAATCGATTATTAAAGGTAATCGAGATTAATGAACACATCAAGTTTTTCAGATATAACAGAATTGGCTAGAGAAGATCACCAGCAATATTATCTCCTGCCATTAGCATGCAAGAAACGTGTTTTGCAAACGTGGGCATTGTTATAAGGATGACGTTAAGCATACACCTGTCAGCTGATGTAAATATATCATGTATGGAAAACTCATGATGATCTAACAAGTTTGTCTACTACCACTTTCCATCAAATTGGGGGCTGCATCCGCTTGTAATAACTCAAAGGGTTAAGAAGCTCCATGTTCACACTCTTCGCAGAACTCTGTGCCATGAGGTATATAGAAACTCATAACACTCCGCCACTCCAAAGAAGGAGAAGAAGCCAAGGAAGAATCAACCACTCAATTACAGACATCATAGCAGGCAAGCTGACACAAAGGAGTTAAATGATAGGGAAGTATCAAAAGAAGTACCTTCCATTTTGGTTTCCCTTCTGTCTCCAGAGAAACCTCGTCGATGAAAGATGCAAGCTCATTGAACATGACTTCACATATTTCAAGATGTGCATGGCCAAGAGCCATTGTAGCTGCATGCTAAAACAGGCGAAAAGAACAAATTACTTGACACATCGTTAAACATAAAATGAGAACTTTTGATTCTCTTCTACTCTCAGGTGCACAATATACTAATACACACCATAACCCTAGTTTCCAGGGCTCTTATTCTCACAAAAATATTTCAGAGAGTAACAAATCCTTGAACAACTTTGTCAGTACATACAAATATAACAGTATCTCAAGTGCTCCTGATAATAACCAGTGCCATCACATGGGGCTGCTGAAGGATTATTTATCAAACTGAAATTTTTTATCATAACGAGATCAACTCTTGTGCTTTAACAGTTTTTCAAGCTCCAAAGGCATTATATAATTGTCCTAGATAGTGGCAGGAGGAAATTTGAAGATCAAATTTAGTCAAAGGATTCTAAAAGGCTCTCGTGAAAAACACAGTAAGAAAAAATCTCGTAGCGCTATCAATTTCTCATTAGATTGTTAATATACTATTCTAAACTCCAACACTTACATCGAGAAATAGACACATAGAGACAGTATGACAACTATATTACCCATCTGAAAGGTTTTCTGTAGCCACTACTTACTATATTTGGTTCGGAACCAGACTTTAAGGATGGGAAGATTAGATGGAAAAGTTCTTTTGTAGCTGCTGAACCACCACCTTCTTTACTATCAGGTGGACATGAGCATGCGAACATTCCATACATCAGCCATTGATCTAGCTTGTTATCTGTGTCCTGTGATTGATGGGCCTTTCCGCCCAAATCTGAAGGAGTGATATGAGCAAGCCGCTGAATAACTTCCAATCTGCAAGTAGCATTAAAATAAGATGGAAGATTTAGCCATCTTCATAAAATTACTTGAATTTGAAAAATAAGGAGCTGCATCAATGAACAAGAAATGGAACTTGAAATATTTGTTTTCTGAGATAATGACCAAAATACACCAGCAAAAGGCATATATCAAGGTCGAATTCTTGATATTCATCAAGCAACAAGCAATTCAATGCACAAACATAATGTTCATCTCATCCTAAAATACAGCACATGTTTATTCTAAGTCAAATTAGATGTGTAGATTTTTCTTGCAGAGAAAAGAAACTAATTCATGATTCCGAGGAAAAGTAAGGAAATATGTTAACATGAAAGTGTAGTTGGACGTAAACCATTTTACACATCATTCCACAACAGAATTCTTTTACTTTCCCTAGTATACCCAAGAGGTGCTTATAAAAGATAGATGACACTCTAAAGTAGAAAGCATGGCACACTTTCACGTTTAACATGTCTATATTTCCACAACTGGCTTACTTTGCATCCTGAACAGAACTCGGGCACAGCTCAGCAGCGTACTTGACAAGCTCACTAAGACATCGAGCCCATCTGTGCTTATCGGGGCTATCAAATAGTACAGATTGGAGAGTAACATCAGGGGGTACAGGATCAGACTCGCGCCTCAGATCAAATGGACGTCCCGAATCCCAGTAACAACTCTGAACTATGTCATCCTGCAAAATAGTGTACCTCCTTACTAGATATATACCTGAATTTCCTAATTAGAAATAACAGAAGTACCCGAATGTTCAGTGTTCAGAATGCACTACATAAAAGAATAACTGGTACCCACCCCATTCTCTTCTAAAACATCAATTATAAATATGGGTTCAGCTTCATTTTTCAAGATATGATCTGATCGCTCAAGCAATGAAAGTTCCCTAATATCATTTCGCAAAGCACGAACACAGCGCAGTAACTCCAGTGCTGTGTGCCGAATCTGACTATCCACGGAGCTAAGGAATATAAGACCAACTGCATCTATCTCTGAAGCATGGAATTCAATTGTCTGGGAGTGATGGAAAGAAGACTTCTTGAATCCCTCAGTTCTCTGCACACGCTTTGCATCTGAAACATCATACTCCACCATATCATCCGTTAGGCAAGCTCTCCAAAAACACATGAGCTCCAAAAGGCGCTTCAGAGACGTTTGAATAAGAAGAGGGAACTCATCTGGAAGACGCAAAATAAAGTTTGCCATCCCTCTCATAACTGCGAATCGACGGTGTGGTAGGTATCTTACAATGCGATTGAGTACCTGTACAGCTTCCTCACGCACACCTGGATCGATACTGATGCCATGTTGAGGTATTATCCCAGTTATTTTATCACTTCGGCCAACTTCTTCAATCAGATATGGTATACACTTCAGAACTGAGCGGAATAGATAACCCTGAGACTTCTCCTTTGTTACAGCATCTGGCGAACAAAAGCATTTATATGTACACTTATTTGGCACAAAATGCACTTCCTCAGACAATTTAGAGAAAAAATTCAAGAGAAGATGTCCAAAGATGAGATAAGAAAAATATTCTCTAGGGGATTAACAGAATGTGAAAAGGCAAGTTTCCTAAGAGGTATGGCCGAAAAGGTGTTGGATTGGTGAATAAACATTCAAAGGCTTGATTTTAAAATCAAAACTATAAACATTGATTTGGTTTGTGCAATATTTATAATTTAGGTTACAAAATCTCTTTATCAAACAAAGATTTTTGAAACCTGAGCCATAAAAATTAAATTGCAGGATAACTAACAGAAAAGCCAAAAGAATGCCTGTCGGCAGTAAAAGGCCATAAAATTGTGAATTTAGAATCTGAACTACAGATAACTAAAGCATAAAGTTTCGCAACTGTTAACTAACGAATAAGCTTGATCAAGTACTACTTTTACATAAACTACTGCAAGACATAACACAATTCAAACATGGTACTAAAGCAGATAGCGGTCTAGAATTCAAGTCTCACCATGACCCATTTTAAAAAGAATTTCCATGTTTGTCCAAAGGGCCAAGAAAAAAGAGTCAAGCCCGCACATGAGGTGGTTTGTTGCAGACCAATATAAATAAATAAATGTACTTCTCTAATAACTTAAACTTTTTAAATGAGGTAATGACCTGATGAAAAAAGGATGTATAGAGGGTTGTTTGGTCGGTGGAGTAAGGAGACTTAATCTCCATATAAAATTCAGCATTGTTTGTACAATGTTTGGTTGCTACCTTTCTTTCCCTCATAAATAATACCCACATAAGTCATGCCAGAATCTGTACATTATATTATGCTGGGTAGAATGTGGGTTAAGAATGTGGGTATTATGGATCAAAATATTAAAAGATCAAAAACAAACCTAATAACAGTAAACAAACTTTTGTTTTTGTTTAAGAAGTAAACACATATTTCAATTGTGTACTAATTTGTAATATATCTGTTGAGATACAAGTTGTCTAGCACATGTATACACATGTACTACATCATAGCTAGCACATGTATATGAGTTGTATAGTAGGTGTAATTAGGTGTATGGCAACTAATAGATTAGGTGAATTAGTATTATAAATAGGCCTTGTAATCTTCTCTTCTAAGAT
>MU788872.1:19908-31189 GCA_026770625.1 Nicotiana glauca
GGAGCTCGAGTTGAATATATATGTAACAAGTTGGACATGATCAATATATATGCTCCAACTTGAGGGGGAGTGTTGAGATACAAGTTGTCTAGCGCATGTATACACATGTACTACATCATAGCTAGCACATGTATATGAGTTGTATAGTAGGTGTAATTAGGTGTATGGCAACTAATAGATTAGGTGAATTAGTATTATAAATAGGTCTTGTAATCTTTCTCTTCTAAGATATGAAATATAGAACTTCTTTGGTTTCTAACAATATCAAAGAAACAAACATCCAACAAGTAATAATCCATGTTACTAATTTTTGTATTACTAATCTCAGCATTATAATCCCTGCATTACTAATACATTACCATCGCTGTATAACTTCTTTCTAGACCAAAAGACCCCTAAACGTTTTAAGCATTTCCAATTTAAGCCAAGTGAGGAGGCTCTAAAATCTCGAAGGCAACTATTGAGGCTAAAGTCACACGATACTAATTCCTTGATAGGTGAGCCATTTGTCCCGTGCAGACCTTATGGCTCGAGCTATCCAACAATACACCTTAATTTCTAATAACACATCTTCAATGCTCTGCACCTTCGGAGATCCAACGTTGTGCAACCATAAACACTTTATTCTTAATCTGTTTTAAGTATTTGACTAAAAATTACATATATTCTTTAATTTATTTCTGAATTTGGTGACTTAGTATGTCGTTATGTACAATGTTACTGTTCCAAGATACTTAAACAAATCATTCGACATATTGCTTTTGATATCAATATTTTATTTTAAACATATTTTTATTGGTAATTTATTTTAATATTTTAACTTATTTTCCTTTTTAAGCTTAATAACAAAAAATGGAGGGGCTTATGAACAGAGCCTTGGAGCTAACACCTCACTGTAAAAGATTGATAAAAAGAAACAGCCATAGCAAAGAGACTGTAATGGATTGATAAAAAGAAACAGCCATAGCAAAGAGACAGACTTCGTAACTGAAAATCAGCTTAAGTATTCTCCAGTGAGCCTCATATTTGCACTGCAGCCACACACCTGAAATTAGAAATCATATCTTTGCTCAACATTGTTTTTTAAATATTTTTTTGAGAATTATCTTTGGTGAGAATTGTTAGAGGACGAAGAACTGGAAATGGGTTTTACATCCAGACCTGCCTTCTTGTTTGCAAGGATAGGAAGGTTGTACGGCATAGCCACTAGGAGGAAGCAGGGCTTCAGATCAAAACCAAGGTGAAGGGAGCATCGGCTATATCCAATTTCCAGATATTTTAGCATTGTCAGTTGGTTTTTGTTTTTATTTTTAATGAAAGCAACGCCACTTGGTTTTGTCTCAGGCACATCAACCACAATATATTATCATTCTTGAGTAACACAAAAATAAAGAAACATATATTCAACCAACAATATGTTTCTTGTACTTGCATTGCCCACAAGAAGCCATCTGAATCACAAAATCAAATTGACCACAGCCAAATTCAGGGTTCTACCAGTGTGAGGATTACAGAGGTAATGGATTGGTGTATTTTAGTTGAAAACCACATATCATCATTCACAATTTTTTAATACATGAAACAGACAAGAAGCAAAGAAATCCAAGAGGCTTAACCAACTTAAGTAAATATATGCGGTTTCAAAGATGTATGTCTCTACAGGTCTATGGTGAGTATAACAGACGTCAAACAATACCTTCAGAACAGTAAAAATGTATCTCAAGAAGATTGTAACTAAACCAAAGAATTACATATTTCTTATAGCCCGTTTGGCCAAGCTGCAAAAATCAGCTTATTTTGAGAAGTGTTTTTTTTTCAAAAGTGCTTTTCTCAAAAGTACTTTTGGTGAGAAGCAGTTTGTGTTTGGCTAGTTAGTTTGAAAAGCACTTCTGAGCAGCAATTAGTGTTTGGCCAAGCTTTAAAAAACTGCATCTAAGTGCATTTTTCTCAAAAGTGCTTCTCAAAAAAGTGTTTTTGAAGAGAAGCTACTTTTTTCTGCTTCTCCAAAACTGCTTCTACTTCTCCTCAAAAGCACTTTTTTCCTTCTAAAAGCTTGGGCAAACACCTCAATTTTTGGCCAAAAGTGCTTTTGGCAAAAAAAAAAGCACTTTTGGCCAAAAAGAAGCTTGGCCAAACAGGCTATTAAACTGAATTCTGAGAAACTGGCTAACCAATTCGACCAAACAAACATGCAAGTTGCCTCATATAAAGGTTCAGGACAATAAGCTATTGTACTTAAGACAATTACCTATGGTTGTCCTTGAAGAAGTAAGAAGAGCCTGGCTGTAGGTCTTGTGACAAGATCTCAAAATTGACTCAATTGCAGCTTTCACTTTTGGGATGTAGTGGCCAATACCACGAGCTACCAATTCATATCATAAAAAAATGATGACTTCAGAATAACAGGGCCAAAAAATGAATAAAGAATACCAAAAAACTAAGAACGCCATAATTACCATGAAGAATTTCCAACCCAACATGCTGGCTGGTAGGAGACATGACAATGGCAAGCAAAGCACGAAGACCAATAACTTTGGCTTCGCTTGGACTATCTTGCTTCAGCAATTCCAATATTGTATGGTTCATAGCAAAATCGATGTTGTGTTCAGCTATGGTCACACAGAATTCTACTAGTTTATCATGTTGCACATCCTGTGTAAGCATGCCTTTTCTGAGAACTGTAAGGAGTTGTGATGACACACTGTCTAGGTAATCCCACACACGATTTGGAGGCTGGGAATCACCATGAACGCCCAAGTAAAATCTCAGTACGCGGTGTAAACAGTCTAAGGCCATGAATCGATGGCTCTTGTCCTACGGAAAGAGCAATGTTATATAATGTTATGTTCTTACCTATACTAACTGCATAAGTAGATAACCTGACTCGGTTGATGCAAAAGAAAAGTAAGAAGCGGCTACAGTGAGGTTTTGCTTTGTTCCTAAAGCTTCACAGCTTACCCTCAAATGCTTATAGAGTTGCTCCATGTGAGGACCAAAGTTACTGAGGAAAACATGAGGATCACCAAGACACAGAAGAAGTGTAACTAAAGGATATCCAACCTGTGTTGCAGAATATATACAAATTAGATATAAAAAAACCAACATTCTAGAAACAGAAAAATATGTGAGAACAACAATCAATGGAGGAAAATAATGAATGTTATATTAGCACTTTGATCTGGACTTTTCACACGCTAAGGAATTATGAACGGAGTCCACTTTTCTATGCCTCTTTTTCTCTTCACTATTTTATTGCTTCTTTTTGGCTTTCCCAGGGGTTTAAAGAATTTAAATCTGTACATCCTAAATCCACATGAAGTTAGGGAAATAAAGTTTAGGATTGGACATCATACATGAGGCTCATTATATTGGAGTTTTCAGCTACATAAAACAAGAAAAGTTTTCTGAATCTTGAGATTCTTAATTATGACATAATCAGTAAATTACTCTCCACATATGTCTTAAATATTCTGAATAATATGAGCATTAGGATTTTTCTACTCAATATTCTTAATAATTCTCTAGATACTTAGAAATCCCTTCCAACAATGCGGTGTAACTTGAGTTTGCTTATTTTGCAAAACAACAAACACTAAGAACTCACCAGAATAATAAACCAATGGCTTGAATAATGTAGCCAAAATAGTGTACTATCACCAGTGGCACATTCTAGGAGCCCTCTATATACTCAAGGCTGGAATGGATATCTAAATCATGGACAATATATCATGAGGGCCCAATATTGGGTGAACCAAGAATAGGGATGGGTTTGGCTCTGATTCCATGTTAAGAAAATGGACCTTCGGCCTAACTTACTCAACCCCAAAAACTAGTCTTAATGTGAGGATTTCCCAAAGACCGTATAACAATATAAGTCTGTTATGTTGTAGGAATTTGAAGCTACATGACATAAGAAAAGTTTTATAATTCTTGATATTGCTAATTATGAACTAATCACTAAAAACATCATATTCTTAATTATTCTCTTGACTAACATAATCAAAAGAATATTCATACACAATACTATTAATGCATTTTAGAACTTCAACCTGGGATATAAACTTTTGCTAACTTATCGTATCCATTCTCTGGAAGCTAAACTTATTCAGTGCCCATTGAACAGAATAAATGAACCAAATGAGATCATATACTATTGTTTCATGGATTCAGAGTTTTTCTTCCTAAAAACAGACTACATAAAATAGATGAACCAGTCTATGGTCACCTTATTTGACATGCTAGACACAATTTGATTTAAAAGTAAATCAATTGTTCAGAGTAAACGGCAAGCAATAGAAATTACTAAGTCAAGCCGGAAACGGAAAATGTAAAAAAACCTGCATGCACTGGACAACAGAATGTGAAAGGAAAAACTTGGCCAAAATGATAGGGACTGGAAACCATCTCAATTTGGAGTAGAACAAACCATTAAATTTGTGCAGACAAACTTTTTGAGACTTTTTCACAGATTTGATCTTCTTTTCACCTCATTTATATTTGAACTTAGATGGAAAAACATCAGAGAAGACAGGAGGAAGTTCTCTTAATTGGCCTTTTTAAGATGCTTACAGCAATATGTTTGCTTTGCTTGTCCATCCAATGCATGAGTTGCACCCTTATTCGTGCCACAGCTTCATACCATAAAGTTAGTGCAGGATCTATGCCTGAAGGAGGCCATTGACCTTTTCCACTGTCCGCAAGAGGTGCTAAGATGTTTGATAGCATGTTGCATAAGGCATGATGAAGTTCGCTTTTTCGTTTATGAGGAGCACGATTAAGTGGGTTAGCTTTAGCCACAAAGGAAGCTGAAGCATTCAGTCCACCCTCTGTCTTTACCTGGAAATATCTTTATCACCATAGTACCTCAATGGATATTAATTCAGCAAAATAAAAATAAGACATACCCCAAGCTTCAGGTAGCGCATTCCGTTTATAATACTAAGTGTTTCACTTCTAGCAACACTAGTATCTATCCGGCGTGTGTTGAGTTCCATGAAGAAGCGTTCTGTCACTGAACTAAATCTGGTGACAGAGAGGGGAAGCGTTAACACCCACAACAATGAAGCACGAGGCTGAACTTCAGATTCTCACTTATCAAAATAATTTGGGAAGTACACAAACTCTATGATGTATATAGGGCACACACAAACGACTTTCATGAAACTTGTTATTTTTTCACTTGACACAATCAGGGTAAAGTTGCAGAGGTATCATTTCATTCTTCTCTCTTCATCGCCATTTTTATTCCATCCTCCTTAGAAAGAATTTTCCAATTAAGTTGGTATCAAGTGTGTGAGTCTCAAAAATATCGGACTATAGAAATGTACAATACCATTCACTTACCTGATCCTTGATAGGGCACCAAGGAGTTGAGCAACCAGGTCCAGAAGAAGCCCCCGTAAATCAACCAATGAAGGGTAATCAACTTGGCTAACAACCCTGCAATAAGTAAATGTTGCATTATACCACAAAAACTTCAAAATCAACAGCTTTATTTCCATTCCAGCAACTGACTCAATAATGAGAATAAGTCAAGGTATATCAGATATTCTCTCTTGGCAATTGTAATGACAATAAAAATATATATATAAAGCAGAAAGTAATCAAGCTTGAAAGGTACAAAAACCTGATCTAGCCATCATATCACAAGCCTGCAAAATTAGAGACCAGTTTAGGCTAAAACGTCTAGTCCATATGACATGAAGTTAACTTCATACTGGAGTCCCACTTTCCCCACTTCACTATGCTAGAACAAGAAATACACTTTCAGAGGCATGCCCTCTCAAAAAAACCAGAGCCCAGTTCCACAGAATGTTTTGTGCACATGACACTAACCAGGAACTGTGTCACTTAGAAGTGAGATAAGAACAAGGTCTCACAAACATATGTCCTACCTGAAGGTGTCATTGTAGGCATGCATAAACTAAAAAATAAAATAAGATATACCGGAGAAGGAAGATAATAGGAATTCGAAGATCAGATGTGTGGTTCTAGCAAATAGGGACCAAATGATCAAAAGTGGGGCAAAAGAGTTGTCAGTTCTTGGAGCTTTCTTGTAGCTTTCATTCCGGACAAAGTAAAAAGGAAGTCGAGTGTCATGAATTTATAAATAGCTTGACAAACTTTTACCTGTCTGCATTTATTAGCCAATCGAAAACAAAATTTTCAAGCCCAATCCAAAGCTTCTCTGCAGTTTCGAAAAGCACACTAACTTAATAAAACTTGACTAGACGTCTAGGAAACGGAAAATTTTGTTGATGTCATAAAATCTACAAATGTACCTGTAAGTCCTTCTTGTGGACAACACTCAACGAAGCGAATACATGCAGAGCAAAAGATGCATTCCACAGCAAGCTAAACCATACAAGAAACTAGTCAGATGCTTAGAACAGAAATATAGGAGTATTTATTATGTGATACAGTTTGGTACAGTTCAGGTACAAACATGAATAGTTTACTAAATTATCGAACACTACATCTTCATTTCCTTTGTTATGTCAATTGAGTCTTAAAAATTGTACTTCCAAATAAGAATTTCTGTTGAAACTTTTGAGTCCATTTTCTCATAAGTAAACTGTCTTCTTTGTAATTTTCTTCAAACTTCCAAAAGCCAACCCATAAGGATCTAAAATTGGAAAGCTAAGTTCCTGTAAAGGTGAAAGGATGGATATTCTACTCACCTGAAAAAATCATAAAGCAATCACTTACTAACAATCTCAAGCCTGCAGGTGTAAGTCTTCCGTTGCATGTAGCAAATAATAAAAACATATTCTAAGTGCTCAGTGAATGGAGAGCTTTGTGCAGATTTTCATTAACAATGGGTTGGGTTGAATCTTAGCTGATACATTGAACGGATAGGTTACTCAAATTGTTTTGACGACTAAGTTTTGATGACTGAGAGGAAATAAGTCGAACGAGATATGCAAGTTTGTTTTGCCTTACAAATTTGTCTTGAAAAAAATGTGAAACTTTTTGGAAGAATATATTTATAATTGGGAGTCTCTTTTACCATATATCTTTCTAGGACCATCATTATGAAGCAATATGCAAATAGATTGGAGAACTATATCAAAATAATTGTATTTTTTGCACAGTTTAAATTTGCAGGTTGCTGGTTAACTTTTCCTTTTTTTTATCCAAAATATTTATAATGAGCAATCAATAAAATGGAGTATTCACACTTTGATGCAACTAATGGATTGAAGAAAATGGCCGTCGTACACATTAACTCTGACAAAGGAAGCTAGCTAGAATCAACGCATAATAAATGTTAGAGGATGTCAATTCATAAATACTTGTGGTGATTTGCTCCCAAAATAGGTTCGAGCCAATAAATACATGTGATCTTTGCATAAATAGTCAAACAATCGCAATTTCCTAATTTCTTTTTTTTTTAATAACCTGCGGTGTTCGGGCTAGCTTGCGCGCCTCATTTTCCTAATCTCTAAGCATCTTTTCTAGCTACATCTGTAAGTTTCATAATTCACTTCTTCTTTTTCCCTACGTTTTGTTTTACATAGATATATAAAACCAAAATTGAAAGGGAAAAGACCCGGAGTACAGTATTATTAGAGGTTTATATCACAAATGTAAGATCAATCTGACAGAATGGTCTTGCATCCATTTAATCCCATTAATTATGTGGCACTCATTTTCACGCAACTTATTTTATGACAGGAAAATGGAAGAACATATAAAGTACATTCTGTGAGCGTAGATGCGGATGCTAAGATGAATGTGCGGTCATACAAGATTAGACAAAGATTAAAAATGATCACATTTGCCAGAATGTGCAAGTAGCACATGTTGAGGATTATGAGAAGGTCGCTTGAGATGGCTTGGTCATGTCCTGGGTCAACCTCCAAATGCACCGGTCCTTAGGTGTGAAACCATAATAAGTGAAAGTGTTAAAAGAGAACGAGGTAGACCATAAATCGCATGAAAGGAAATTGTCTCAAAAGATCTACAATCTCTTGGAATCAATGAAGACTTAGCAAAAGATAGGGCACCATGGAAGAAATAGATCTATAAAGGCGATACTAATTAGTTGGCAATATATTTTAGCCATGTTAATATGTTTACTTTATGTCCTATGTGTTATAGCCTTATAGGACTCCTTTAGCTCTAATAGAGATTCTTATGCCGGTATTAAGTATGAATAATTTCTATTACTTTTCATTTTTATTTTTATTTTATATAATGTTAGCATGAGATGAATTTAATTGGAGAACATGGTCAGTGAAGAGTCATATAGCTGACCCTAACTTGTTTGTGACTAAGGTGTTGTCTTTGTCGTTGTTTTATATAAAGAACATTCTGCCAGCACTTGAATGCAAAAGCATTGCCAATACATGGAGATGAAGTGATGTAAAAGTGAGTTAGTAGATTACAAACCTTTCTCTGAAATGTTGATGCGTCATTTGCACCTTTGGGAGATTCGCTGTAACCAGCATAAGAATAATGATAATCATACAACTGTTAATAAAATAATTTCAACAATTAGAAACCTTAATATAACTCGTTTTATGAAGTTATTAAACAAGGAAAGAATATAAACAGAAGTTCTTTCATGACAAATTTCGTCAGAGTTAGATACCCCGCAACAAGTATGTGACCCACTACATAAAGTGCAAAGAAGCTTCAAGAAATTTGAAGCAAAATTCAGGTGGTAACTTTTTCGATTAGTGAGGGAGCAGCTCCAATGTGGAATAAAGTTGGTCACAGGAGAAATACATAGAAAAATAATACACTCCACAAGACCCAATACAAGTGATTTATATTTGCTCTCAAGGATTCACCATCTAGAAGAATATCAACTGGATTTGGGATCAACTCAAAGTAGGCAACTACGGAAAACTAACTAAATTTTAAGTGAAATATTGAAATGACTGCCTCCTTCTTGAAACTTTTCTTTAATAAAAAATACGCCCTCACCCCTCTCAATAATTCATCATGTCAGAAGATGGAGTATGCCAAGCGTTTTTCTTAGTCACTTTTTTTAAACTCTGGAATTTTAGATCAGTAACCTTTTCACAAAATCAGCTCAGTGTCAAACATTTTGAGAACTTCTCAATATGAGAGGTGTGGGGACACAGAGGACAACAAGATAGAGTAATAATTAGTGACAACAATAATTGACAGCTAAAAGGTGTCTGAAGAAAAGCATTTAAAACCCCATTATTAAGCCTACTGTAGTTCTGATACCTCCCATGAATGCTTACTCCCAAGGAAAAATAGCATGTGCAGGCCAAAATACTCAAGAATAAAGGTATGGATTGCAATCTCTTAAGTGGCGATTTTCTCCACACTTTTCGCTTCTCAATCAGTCTCAACTGAGCTAGCAGAAATAAAACTACGTAAAGCTGTATCTATTAAGAAACAATGACTGAAGTTGTCATGCCGTTATTCTTCTGAATAGGAAAGTAGCTATTGGCCTGTTGGACAGAGCGATGATAAATTATGATAAATTAGACATACATTTACCAAACGATTTGTTGATGCATGACGGGTCTGCTAGTACAACTGTCAGAATGTATTTGCATGAATTGGAAACGCATGACTAAATATATACATCAATTTGAAACAGAAATGTACCTTTCTCTCCATCTTAGAAGAGCCTCTAGAAGAGGACCAGGCGTGTGCCGAGCAATCATAGCTAATGAATCCAATACTTGCTCATAGGCTGGATCTGATGGCCGAAGGTACTGGCCATCCTGTTTAAGTAAAAGGAATATCAGAATAATGCACAAACCAAGTAAAAATAAAATACTCATACTCAACAAACCCAATATATTCCCACCGTGGGGTCTGTATACGCATACCTTACCCCTACAAGTCAAAAGAAAATAATAACAAAATAATACTATCTTTTTAACTTCTCACAATTTTTTTTTTTGCATCAGAAAGCAGAAAAAAATGACACCAATGAAAAGCAGAGCAGATAACTGTAATACACCAGCTTATTGGTGCCAATTCACGAAGCCTATGCTTCCTCATTTCTCTTTCTGGTGCTAGGGAATAATTTGCTATCTTAGCCTTCTTATGAATAAGCATTACAACACTGGCAAGCATCTCTCCTAGGAAGCTCTGAAGCTTATCTAGGTGAGACTAATATATACAGATGATATGATCCAGCAAATGATATCATCTTGACTTCACTATTGGTCTTACAGCAATTGTGAATCGTCTAATTAGATGAGGCACATGGCAAATTAACTATCTCAATCGTGCAACAAGAAGTATAGTATCAAAATTTATGTTAATACACAAATACACAATGCAATATTCTCTGTCCCATTTTACGTGACCGTATAATGGTTGAACCTGACATAGTATACTAACGGAAACTTTACATGATTGATAATAGGGAAAATTGTATAAAAGAGTACCTGAGCTTGAGCAGTTTCAATGCGACGCCTAGCAAGCGGAAGGAACCTCTGCAGCAATGCATCAACAATCAGCTTCGCTGCACTTCCTGCTTTCATTTTTTTTCCCCAATTTTATAGCAATTGGTTCCAATTACAATCTGAGTATCATCTCAAATGACACAAACTTTTTAAAATTTGTAAATTAGGATTCAAATGTCTTCATCTAAATAAAATTTGATACTGCGATTGGCTCCAATCTCAGAATCTGATCAATTCTTCTTCGTCTTCTATTTAGTAATTTGGATTTTCTGATTTTATAGTTCGATAATAGCGGAACCGGTTAGAAATATTCAACTGTTTCTACCGGTTCATCTCTGTTATTTTCTTGCTTTGCGCCTGCTGATTCGAGTATTCGACTTAGCTGTAGACCAGTTCTATGTCCTTTTCTCTGTTTTTTTTTTTTTTTTTTTTTTGGGTAAAAATATCCTCTTTACTATCCGGAAATTATAATTTAAGGTCATTCATACCCTTGCTAGTTCCTATTAGCAAATCATTCGCATTTGTCATTGACCTTGAATGGATTTGATGTGTTAAAAGATTTTGGAAAAATTATCCAAATTTACTCTTTATTTTGAGGGATTTTTATCTAACTATACTATAGTAAAAAAATATTTACCACATTTATTTAGGTTCCTTATTAATTACTTTATATATCTATATTTACAAGTTATATAAAAAACTACTAAAAAGAAAAAAATTCTAACATCCCTTAATTTTAGCTTGTCAGTTACAACTCATTTACAATAACTCCCCCTACATTTAACATTATGTTCTTTTTTTCTCCATTTCTTAATAATCACCCAAAATCTCTCTTTTATTTTTATATCTTCCCCCCCCCCCCCCCCCACCCCCCC
>MU788872.1:50269-66394 GCA_026770625.1 Nicotiana glauca
ACACACACACACACACACACACACACACACACACACACACACACACACACAAAATACAACGAAGAGGCAACAGAAATAAACAATTAAAACTGGGGGAGAGAACATGCTTTAGGGGTAACAGATATAAATAGAATATCATAAATAATAGAGCGTACATCTACATTTTAGCTTCTAGCACAAAATCAAGAGATAAGGCAACTTTTATATTCAACTCATCTTGTTGCAGGCGTGCAACCTGATCCCATTTCTCGTAACTCGTGGTAGGCATACCACCCGCTCCTATTTCATAATATCTTGTGGAAGGCGTACCACCCGCTCCCATTTCATCAATCCTGTGGTAGGCGTACCACCCGCTCCCATTTTATCAATCTTGTGGTAGGCATACCACCCGCTCCCATTTCATCAATCTTGTGATTGGCGTACCACCCGCTCCCATTTCATCAATCACTTGTGGTAGGCGTACCACTCGCTCCCATTTTATCAATCTTGTGGTAGGCGTACCACCCGCTCCCATTTCATCAATCACTTGTGGTAGGCGTACCACCCGCTCCTATTTCAATCCAACACAATATAACAAAACAATCCCGGCTAGGGGACAATAATATAATAACTTTCCGGCAAGGGAACAAAAATATAATAACTTGCCGACAAGGGATATAAATATCAAATCAAATATCCTGGCAAGAGAGAATTAGCTATAAACACACATGTTCCAATATCTAGCTACCACAGCTATAACCAAACTTGTTCCATCATCTAACTACCATAGCTATAACCAACCTGATACAACATCTGACTACCACAACTATAACCAAACTTGTTACTACATCTAACTACCATAGCTATAACCAACCTGATACAACATCTGACTACCACAATTATAACCAAACTTGTTACTACATCTAACTACCTCAGCTATAACCAACCTATTACAACACTTAACTACCTCAGCTATAACTATAGTCATCACTCAACACGAAGAATCATTAACCTAAGCATCAATAATATCAATTAAGAACACAAAGAAAGGGAACCATAACTCAAAAATAGCCCGCCAAGGGGAAAACAATAGACCTCTTCTCTTTCTCGTTTTTACTTCACAATTCTCTTCACAACTCGAGTCAATGCTCTAGAGGTTTAATTAATATTTATACTTTTGCAATTTGCTCTACAACTGGAGCCGACGCTCCTTAATGTTCATAAGTCACAATTCTTTCCACAAATTTATACAACATACATAAATACTCACCAAGGCATGGATAATACAACAAAGACATAAAAATCACAATATAAGACTCACGGTCATGCTTGACACCAATGTATAGATACTCGTCACCATGCCTATACGTCGTACTCAACAAGAAATATATAGCAAATATGACTCAACTCCTAATCCCTCAAGCTAAGGTTAAACCAAACACTTACCTCGATGCTTTGACTTCAACTCAAACCTCAGTTATAGATTTACCCCTCGATTCCACCACCAATCCGCTCGAATCTAGTCACAAATTACTTAATTACATCAATAAACGCTAAATGAATCAATTTGAATACATAAAATGAATTTCCAAAGTTTTACCCAAAAAATCCAAAATCGCCCTTGGGCCCACGTGGTCAAACCCAAGGTTCAAACCAAAACCTGGTTACCCATTCCCGCACGAACCGAAATATATGATTTGTTTTGAAATCAGACCTCAAATCGAGGTCCAAATCCCCAATTTTTAGAAAAACCTAAGTTCTACCCAAAATTCCCAATTTCAACCATGAAAATCATTGATTTTTAAGTTGAAAACATGCTAAATGATGTTAATGATTGAAAGGAATGAGTAAAAATGGACTTACAATTGATTTGGAAGAAAACTTGTTCTTGAACAATCGCCCAAGAAGTTTGTGTTTTGAAAGAATGTTGAAAATGGTTCAAAATTCGACTAAGTGTAAAATATGCAGGTTGCAGATGTGGGATTTGCGAACTGGGGTTCGCAATTGCGAACCCTGACCTGTTATGGGAATAGGGAAGATTGGTTCGCATTTGCGAACATTGGACAACAATAAAGGCATCGCATTTGCGACAGTGATGTCGCATTTGCGAAATGCCAGCCTTCGCATTTGCGAGCCACTATGTCGCATTTGCGACTTGCTCTACACCGCAATTGCGAACCAAGTGGTCGCATTTGTGACCCAACTATAGGATCTCCTATCTCGTATTTGCAATCAAAGGCTCGCATTTGCGAGATCTTCTTCGCAAATGCGAAGATACGAGAACTGAAATGCCAGATTTTTACAAATGTTAAAAATGCATTCACAGCCTATCCAAAATTCACCCGAGCCCTCAGAGCTCCAAAACAAACATGCACACAACCTCAAAAACACCTTACAGACTCATTCGTGCGATCAAATCGCCGAAACAACATCACAAAATATCGAATTAAGCCTCAAAATCCATGATTTCTTCCAAATTTCATTAAACATCAAACTTTCCATTTTAAGTCTGAAACACGTCAAACGACGTCCGTTTTCAACCAACATTTACAGATAGTGCTTAAACCATATATAAGACCTGTACCGGGTACCATAACCAAAATATGGGCCCGATACCAATATGTTCTGATCAAATTTCATTTTCAATTTTCTTAAATATTTTCAGAAAATAATTTTACTCAAAAATTTATTTCTTGGAATTGAGACCTCAGAATTCGATTCCGAGCATACGCCCAAGTCCAATATTTTCCTACGGACCCTCCGGGAATGTCAAATCATAGGTCCGAATCTGTTTACCCAAAATATTGACCGAAGTTAAATTTATTCATTTTAACATCAAAACTTAGCATTTTCTCATAGAATTTTATATTTAGACTTTCCGGCTACGTACTCGGACTGCGCACGCAAATCAAGCAATCCTAAATGAGGTTTTCAAGGCCTCAAAAGTACAGAATAAATAAGAAAAACAAGTGATGACCCTTTGGGTCGTCACAGAATCATGGCATACAATTTGTTTTTATAAAATTAGTATTCTGTTAATTGTGAAAAATATCAAATATACCTTTGTACTTTCAGAAAATGTTTAAAAATTCCTTCGTTAAACTATTTGGTCATCTCAGCTAGGGGCAAATCCAATTTAGTAGGTATGGTTCCCGTGAATCCAAAAGCTCATTTGTTAAACTATTTGTTCATCTTGGGTAGGGGCAGATCCAACTTATTAGGTATGGGTCCCCATAAATTCAGTAGCTTTTGCGCCTCCCTCTCGTGCGCGCGCACACACACTGTAATGACCCGACTGGTCGTTTTGAGCAATTGTGTTCGGTTCGGCAGTTTAAGGTCTCGAGCAGCTTCATAATATATTTATTGACTTGCATGCATGATTTA
This sequence comes from Nicotiana glauca, assembly GCA_026770625.1. Taxonomy (NCBI): domain Eukaryota; kingdom Viridiplantae; phylum Streptophyta; class Magnoliopsida; order Solanales; family Solanaceae; genus Nicotiana; species Nicotiana glauca. The sequence continues at coordinate 53,633 of MU788872.1, forward strand.
ATTCAGTTAACTGACGATTCAGAGTCAAATTCGAAAAAGGAAACTAGTTTTGGAAGTTTAAACGGTGAGAATTTGACCGGAATTGAACTTTTCGGTAAACGACTCCAGAATGGGTCATGAATGATCGCAACAGCTTTGTATGGTGATTTTGGACTTAGGCGCGCATCCGGATTCGAATTTGGAGGTCCGTAGGGTAATTTGAGGCGTTTCGGCGAAAAGTTGGAAAAGTTGAAGTTTGGAAAATGGAGAAGTTTGACCCATAGTTTACTTTTGATATATCGGGGTCGGAATTCGATTTCGAGAGTTGGAACATCTCCGTTATGTAATTTTGGACTTGTTTGCAAAATTTGGTGTCATTCCGGGTTGATTTGATAAGTTTCGGCACGAGTTTTAGAAGTTGAAATTTGAAAGTTTTTAAGTTCGATTCATGGTGTGATTTGTCGTTCCGACGTTGTTTGATATTATTTGAGATCTCGAGCGAGTCTGTGTTAGGTTATATAACTTGTTTGTGTATTTAGACGGGGTCCCGAGGGGCTCGTGTATGTTTCAGGTGTGTTTCGGATCATTTTGGACTGCTTTTGATATTGATTATCTGATATCTGGTGTTGTTCTTCACGTTCCTGAGGAGCCTCTTGCATTTGCGAAGAAGAATTTGGCTTCTGGAAGTTTTTTCTTCGCGTTCGCGAAGAACGAAATCTCAGTTTCACAGGTCTGACTTCATAGGCTCATATCTCACAATCTATAAGGAATTTGGAGATGATCCAAAAATAAAAGTTGTAGCCCTTTGTGTCTAGTTTTCAGAAATTTAAAATTGATTGGATTTATATTTGTGTATAAGAATTTATGGTAGTTATACCGCAGACTGTCCAGGAAGAGTTCGAAAATCTCTGCTGCACAGTGTTGACTTTGGAAGCTTATATCTCGCGATATATAATGACTCAAGAAATGAGCAGCCTATGAAACAATAGCCCTTGTATCTAGTTTTCAGAACATCTAACCATTTATCATTTGGAGTTGTGTGCAAAAAGTTATGACCATTAAACTAAAGGCTATCTGGAATGAGTTTGAAAATCACTGACGAGAAATTTTACTCATCGCGAACGCGAGTGAAGGGTCGCGAATGTGAAGAACAACACCTGGGCAGGCATAATATATTCTCAAATCGAGGGTTAGACCATTTTATTCATATCTTGACTTGTGGAGCTCGGTTTTGAGCGATTCTTTAAGGGTTTTTCAAGCAAAACAATTGGGTAAGTATTTGGTCTAACCTTAGCTTGAGGAATTAGGAGTTGTGTGTATTTTCTACGTGTTAATTGTGGAGTAAAACGTATAGGCATGGTGACGAGTATCTATACGTCAGTGTCAAGCATGCCCGTGAGTCTTGTATTGTAATTGTTATGACTCCATTATAGTTTATCGCGCCTCACATGTTATTATCATCATTGTTCCCTTGCTGGGATGTTGTTGAAATATTAATGTTCCCTTCCCGGGAAGTTCTTATATTGGTCTTGTTCCCTTGCCGGGATTCTTTGTGATTATTGTTGGTTTGAAATGGGAGAGGGTGATACGCCTACCACAAGATAATTGAAATGGGAGCAGGTGGTATGCCTACCACAAGATAATTGAAATGGGAGCGGGTGGTATGCCTACCACAAAATACGCCTACCACAAGATAAATGAAATGGGAGCGGGTGGCACGCCTGCCACGAAATACAGGAAATGGAATCGGGTTTCACGCTTGCAACAAGATGTGAAAAGAAAGCAAAATATGCCTTTGTTTTCCTTATCCTTGTTAGTAGTCGGATTTGTGGTTCCTTTATAATTCTCTTGGTATTTTGTTGTTACCTGTTATTCCCCGAAGCATGCTTCCCCCTCCCATCTTTACTTGTTAATTCTTGTTTACTTTCCGTTGTATGTTATATAACTGCACAAGTTTACTTGGTAGTCTGGTCCTAGCCTCGTCACTACCTCGCCGAGGTTAGGCTAGGCACTGCACATGTGGTAGGTTATGCTGATGCTACACTCTACACTCTTTTGTGTAGATCCCACTGCTGTTAACTTCGGACAGTAGATAAGTTGGATACCTTCAGTCCATGCGGAGATCCAAGGTAGACCTGCAGGCGTCTGCAGGCCCTAGCGTCTCCTCTATCTTCTATTCCTTGTTTCATTCTCCTTATTTCAGAAACAATGTACTGTTATTTCTTCAGACTTTGTGTGTAGTGAATCTTAGACTGTTTGTGACACCAGGTTTTGGGTGGTTAAGACTTGAGTAATTATAATAGACATAGATTCCAGATATTTTATTTTATTGTTGTCTTCAACTTAAATCTGAATTTATGTTGTTATCACGTTATCGCCTTATAACTGTTAAAAATAAATAATTGGATAATTAGGTAAGTAGTTAAAGGTTTGGCTTGCCTAACTCACATTAGTAGGTGCCATCACGACTCCCGAGGGATGAAAATCCAGGTCGTGACAGGTTAAAATTGAAATTGGGCTGGGAAAATTGGGGGCCTGATTCTGAAAATAAATTAAAAGCACTAAAATAATTTATAATATATAATTAACAATTTAAAAATATAGGATCCCATTTTATAAACATGAGGAAAATTTAAACCTAAAAATGGCTAATATTGCAATTAGCTTTAAAAAAATACTAAAAAAAATTGTAAAAATATGAAAAAAAATTACTTTAGCCATATTTTGGCATAAATATAAAGAACCAATAAATTCATCGTCAAAAATAATAATTTGGACATAATTTATGGATGAAAAAGGGAAATGAATAAATTTTAAAACCTTTAAAAATTATGAAAAAATAATAAAACGTTTGGACATACTTATATATGTATATATACACTATTTTAAAGGTATTTTGGATATTGAAAAATATATAGAGAGAAAAATTGGGTATGAACAACAAGTATGGTTCTGGTTTGTAGTAGGGATGTTTCATTGCTATTTGATCCAGGGTCTACATACTCTTATGTGTAATCTTATTTCGCTCCTTATCTGGTCATGCCTAGTGATTCTTTGAGTACTCCTTTTTATGTGTCTACACTGGTGGTGATTCTATTGTAGTAGATCGTGTTCATCGTTCTTGTGTAGTTGTGATTGGGGGTCTTGAGATCCTAGTAGACTTATTACTGCTGGACATGGTTGATTTCGATGTCATATTGGGGATGAACTGGTTATCACCTTACCATGCTATCCTGGATTGTCATGCGAAGACTGTGACCTTAGCCTTACCGGGTCTACCTCGTCTTGAGTGGAGAGGGACTCTGGGTCATTCTACCCGTAGTGTTATCTTATATATGAAGGCTCGACATATGGTGGAAAAGGGGTGTTTGGCCTATTTAGCATATGTTCATGATTCTAGTGTTAAGGTCCATTCTATTAATTATGTGCCTATAGTTCGTAAGTTCCCTAAGGTATTTCCTTCAGACCTGCCGGGTATGCCACCCGATAGGGATATTGACTTTTGTATTGATTTGGCTCTGGGCACTCAGCCCATTTCTATTCCATTGTATCGTATGGCTCCGCCTGAGTTGAAAGAGTTGAAGGAGCAATTGCAAGACTTGCTTCATAAGGGCTTGATTAGGCCAAATTTCTCGCCTTGGGGTGCGTCGCTGTTGTTTGTCAAGAAGAAGGACGGATCGATGAGAATGTGTATAGATTATCGGAAATTGAACAAGGTCACCATCAAGAATAATTATCCATTGCCGAGGATTGATGATTTGTTCGACCAGCTTCAGGTTGCCCAAGTGTTTTCTAAGATCGACTTGAGATCTAGCTACCATCAGTTGAGGATTAGGGCATCCAATGTCCCTAAGACAACTTTCCGCACTTGGTACCAACATTATGAGTTCTTGGTGATGTCATTCGGATTGAAAAATGCCCTAGCAGCTTTCATGGATTTGACAAACCGAGTGTTCAGGACTTACTTGGATTCGTTCATGATAGTCTTGATTGATGATATTCTGATTTATTTCACGCAGCGGGGAGGAGCATGAGCAACATCTAAGAGTGGTTCTTCAGACTTTGAGAGATAATCAGTTGTATGCTAAGTTTTTGAAGTTTATTGAGTTCGGTTGCATTCTTGGGTCATGTGGTATCAGCGGAGGGTATTCAGGTAGATCCAAAGAAGATAGAGGCAATCAAGAACTAGCCTCGACCCATATCAGCTACAGAGATCCAGAGTTTCTTGGGATTGACATGCTATTATCGTCAGTTTGTGGATAGGTTTTCATCTATTGCAGCCCCGATGACCAGGTTGACCCAGAAGGGTGCCCAGTTCAGGTGGTCGGACGAGTGTGAGGCGAGCTTTCAGTAGCTCAAGGCAGCTTTGACTATGGTGCCAGTGTTGGTTTTGCCCACAGGTTCAGGGCCATGTACAATTTATTGTGATGCTTCTCCTATTGGGCTTGGTACGGTATTGATGCAGGATAGAAAGGTCATTGCTTATGCTTCACGTCAATTGAAGATTCATGAGAAGAACTATCCAGTCCATGATTTGGAGTTAGCAGCCATTGTTCACACGCTGAAGATTTGGAGGCATTATCTATATGGTGTGGCATGTGAGGTGTTCACGGATCACAAGAGTTTGCAATACTTGTTCAAGCGGAAGGAACTAAATTTGAGGCAGAGAAGGTGGTTAGAGCTGTTCATCTGGGAAAGGCCAATGTGGTGGCTGATGCTTTGAGTAGGAAGTCAGTTAGTATGGGCAACCTTGCATATATTTCGATAAGTGAAAGACCGCTTGCTTTGGATGTTCAGCCTTTGGCCAATCAGTACGTGAGGTTGGATGTTTCTGAGCCCAGCCGTGTATTAGATTACACAGTTGCTCGCTCTTCTTTATTAGAGTGTATACGAGATCGACAGTGTGTTGTTAGAGACACGATGCAACACGGAGGTGCCAAGCAGGTTACATTAGGAGATGATTGAGTTTTAAGGCTGTAGGGTCGAGTTTGTGTGCCTAATGTGGATGGACTTCGGGAGTTGATTTTAGAGGAGGCCTATAGTTTCCAGTATTCTATTCATCTGGGCGCCGCCAATATGTATCAGGATTTGCAGCAACATTATTGGTGGAGGAGAATGAAGAAGGACATTGTTGCATATGTGGCTCAATGTTTGAATTGTCAGCATGTTAAGTACGAGCATTAGAGACCTAGTGGTCTGTTCTAGAAGATTGAGATTCCTGAGTGAAAGTGGGAGCGTATCACTATGGACTTCATTGTTGGACTCCCACGAACTCAGAGGAAGTTCAATTCGGTGTGGGTTATTGTTGATAGGCTGACCAAGTCAGCGCACTTTATTCCTGTGGCAGTCTCCTATTCTTCTGAGACGTTAGATGAGATCTATATCCGGGAGATTGTTCCCCTTCATGGTGTGCCCGTGTCTATCATTTAAGACCTAGGTACGCAATTTACCTCACATTTTTGGAGAGCAGTTCAGCAAGAGTTAGGCACACGGGTTGAGTTGAGCACAATGTTTCATCTTTAGATGGACGGGCAGTCCGAGCGGACTATTCAGATTTTGGAGGATATGCTCCGAGCTTATGTCATTGAATTTGGAGGCTCATGGAAACAATTTCTGCCTTTAGCGGAGTTTGCCTACGACAACAACTACCAGTCGAGTATCCAGATGTCTCCTTATGAGGCGTTGCATGGTAGGCGGTGTTGGTCGCCGGTTGGATGGTTTGAGTCGGGAGAGGCTCGGTTATTGAGTACGAATCTAGTGCATGATGCCTTGGACAAGGTCAGGATCATTTAGGATAGGCTTTGTAGGGCTCAGTCCAGGAAAAAGAGTTGTGCCGACCATAAGGTTAATCATTTGGCATTCATGGTCGATGGGCGGGTATTGCTTCGGATGTCGCCTATGAAGGGCGTGATGAGATTAGGGAAGAGGGACAAGCTTAGCCCTAGGTTCATTGGCCCGTTTGAGATTCTTTATCGTGTAGGGGAGGTTTCTTACAGAGTTGTGTTGCCACCGAGCTTATCAACCGTGCATCTAATGTTTCATGTGTTTATGCTTCGAAAGTATCACGGCAATCCATCCCACGCGTTAGATTTCATCACTGTCTAGTTGGACAAGGACTTGTCATATGAGGATGAACCGATAGCTATTCTAGACCGGCAGGTTTGTCAATTGAGATCGAAGAGTTTCTCTTCTGTTCGTGTTCAGTGGAGGGGTTAGTCTGCTGAGGCATCGACCTGGGAGTCCGAGTTTGATATGCAAAGCCTTTATCCCCATCTTTTTCCTGACTCAGGTACTTCCCTCTTATGCCCGTTCGAGGACGAACGATTTTTTTATAGGTGGAAGATGTGATGACCAAAAAGGTCATCACTTGTTTTAGAAATACATTCAGTGTTTTGAGGCCTAAAACCATCTTTTTTACCTCACCTCGATTTGCGTGTGTGGCCCGAACCTATATCTGGAAAGCCTTCTATGTGAAAAGATGAGAAATAGAAATCTCTAGAGTTAAAATTTAATTATGGTTGACTTTGGTCTACATTTTAGCAAACAGACCCGGATCCGTGTTCTGACAATCCCGAGAGGTCTGCAGTAAAATACGGGACTTGGGCATATGCCTAGAAATAAATTTCGTGGTCCCAAGCCTTAGAAATCAATTTTTGAAAGAAATTGTTTTGCTGAATTATCTAAGAAATGAAGAAAAGAATTAATATTTGAAACCATTGCTATCAGGCCCGTATTTTGGTTCCGATGCCCGGTACAAACTTGTTGTAGTATATAAATGATCACTGTGAAGTTTGGTGAAAAACGAAGTTTATTTGACGTTAGTTGGACTTCTGGTTGAAGAGTTATGAACTTTAAGTGTGCTTGATGAAATTGTTGAGTTTTGAGGTTTAATTCATAGTTTTACATGTTATTTTGGTGATGTGATCGCACGAGTATGTCCATATGATGTTTTTGAGTTAGTATGCACATTTGGTTTGGAGTCCCGAGGGCTCGGGTGAGTTTCGGGTAGGTTCCGGGATGTTTTAGGCTTAAAACATAGTTGTTGTAGGTTCAGAGAAGTTGCAGATTTCTAAACCTGCCTGTGCGGTCCGCAATGATTTTGTCCGACCGCGGAGGGGCCTTTGTGGCCGCAAAAGATTTTATGCGGTCCGCGGTGGGGGCCTTGCGGCCGCACTCGATTTTGTGCGGTCAATGGTGAGCTTCGCGATCGCAGTTCTTTTTATGCGGTCCACGGAGAGGGTCTGAGAGGGGTATATTTAAACGGGACTTTCAGTTATTTTTCACTTTTCAAAACCCCAAAAACGTAAGAAGCGATTTTCCATAAACTCTTTCTTCTTTAAAACATTAGTAAGTGATTTCTAACTCATTTTCTTTATTCTTTAACTTCTTTTTACAAGATTTCATCCTAGAATCTATGGTTTTCATGGTGGAATTGGGAATTTTGGGTAAAACCTAAGAATATTGAAATTTGGGGATTTAGACCTAAAATTGAGGTCGGATTTCAAAACTAATTATATATCCGAGCTCGGGGGTTAATGGGTAATCGGGTTTTGGTTCAAATTTCGGGTTTGGACCAAGCGGGTTAGGGGTCGATTTTTGACTTTTTGGGAAAAATTTAGAAAACTTATTTTCATGCGTTAGAATTGATTTATTTATCATTTATTGATATAATTAAGTAACTTGTGGCTAGATACGAGCGAGTTGGTGGCGGAATCAAGAGGTAAAGTGATAGTTGATGCTTGAATTATGTTCGTGGCATCGAGGTAAGTGTTTGGTCTAACCTTAGCTTGAGGGATTAGGAGTTGTGTCCTATTTGCTATGTGTTATTTGTTGAGTACGACGTATAGGCATGGTGCAAAACAAAGGACTATTTTCGGGGTCATACATTGAAGATCCTCAACAACACATGAAGAATTTCCTGTCAATCTGCAAAACTCAAAGGCAGCCCAACGTAACTCAGGAAGCAATAAAGTTGTTGTTGTTTCCATTCTCAGTGACAGGAGCTTCCCAGACTTGGCTAAACTCACTCCCCATTAACTCCATTACGACTTGGGAGGAGTTAGTCAAGCAATATGTGAATAAGTTTCATCCACCCAAAAAGACTGCTCAGCAGATTGATGAAATTTTGAGCTTCAAACAGAAACCAATGGAAACACTGCAAGAGACGTTGGAACGATTCAAAGGAATGTTGGTTATATGTCCGCACCATGGCATTCCAGAGCAAATGTTGGGGCAGCGATTTTATATGGGTCTGACAGATGGTGTAAAGGCTAATGTTGATGTCTTAGCTGGTGGAGCATTTTTTAGCAAAACATGGAGAGAAAGCGAGAGCATGCTTGACAAGATGGCACAAACTTCGGGGTGGACAACCAGGAATGCACCTATCACTCCAGTAGTTCACTCAGTGCCCTTAGATCCATCCGACACTCTTGCTGAAAATATGGCCACATTAATGACACAGATGAGTATACTTGCCAAAAAGGTGGAAAAGTCAGGGTAGAAGTAGCAGGTACACATAGTTGATACTACTAATGGAGGCTTATGCACATCTTGCATTAGTCAGCTAATTGGTAACCAATGGAATGCAGAAAGTGATCATCATCACTACCCTGAGGATGTGAATTATGTGTCTAATTATAGGGGCCAGAGACAGGGTGGTCAGAATTGGGGCCAACAGAATCAGCCATACAGGCCAGTTCAACCACAACTCAATAATGGAAATATGGGAGGTATGCGACCTCACAATAATATGGCGCCCGACCAATGGCCACAAGGATACAACAATCAAAATCAGCAACAGGGTTTTCATCCTCCTCAACATCAACATGGTGGGAGACAAGAAGATGGGTTTGCTAGACTCGAGGTAATGATGCAACAGTTTATTGGGTCAAATGCAAAAATGAGTGAAAGGGTAGATGCACATGAGTCAACTATAAAGAATATTGAAAAGTAGATAGGCCAGATTTCGATATCTTTGAATAATCGTCCTCCTGGGACATTGCCTGCAGACGCACAAGTAAATCTAAAAGATCAAGGGCCGAAGCAGCTGATGGTAGTGAGTCTACGTACTGGCAGAGACTTATACTTGGAGCAAGAGAGGGATAGAGAAAGAAGATAGGCTGAGACACTTGTACCAGTGCCCATTGAGCTAGATGATTCAACGAAACTGATAGAGGTGACAGTACAGCCTGCCAAGGAAGAACCCAACACACAGATTGAGGCTACAAAAGAAACTGAGGTACCTCAGGAACCGGTAGTTGAGGTGGTGTCTGACAAAGAGAAAACCCAAATCATTGAGAATAAGAGACCTCCAGCACCATTTCCACAGAGGCTGGCCATGTACCAGAAAGAGGAACAATACAAGAAATTCTTGGAGATGCTAAAACAAATCTAGGGAAATATTCCATTGATTGATTCTTTGAAGGAGATGCCTGGTTATGCAAAAATGATGAAGGACTTGATGTCCCGAAAATTTGGTTTCCAAGACTTAGCCACAATGACACTAACTCAGACCTGCAGTGCTGTGGTGACTAGACTAGTTGCTGAAAAGTTGTCTGACCCAGGGAGTTTCACAATTCCCTGCAGCATTGGTAACTTTGCTTTTACCAAGGCACTTTGTGATTTGGGGGCTAGCATAAATCTTATGCCCCTAGCAATCTATAAGAGGTTGGGGATTGGAAGAGCTAGACCCACATCTATGTTGTTGCAGCTGGCTGACAGAGCTGTGAAAAGACCCTCTGGTATCTTGGATGACGTATTGATTCAGGTAGGGAAATTTATGTTCCCTAAAGATTTTGTGATTCTTGATTGCAAGGTGGATGAAGAAATTCCAATAATTTTGGGAAGGCTGTTCTTAACCACGAGGAGAGCTCTCGTTGATTGTGAAACTGGGGAGCTCAAGATGAGGTTGAACGATGAGGAGATACATTTAATATGCAGAAATCTATGAGGCGACCAAGCGAATTCACCAATTGCTCTCTTATTGATGTCGTGGATGTAATCGTAGAAGCAGATGATGAGACGTTGACTATTGAGGATCCTTTTGTTGTTTGTCTTGTAAATTTAGATGAGGTGAATGGGGAAGAATTGGCAGAATGGGTGCTGTCTTTAGAGGGCAGAGGGTTTTGGGATAGAACACTTGAATTCGAGCCCCTGCACTTAGAAAACAAAGAAACTCCTCTAGCCAAGCCATCCATAGAAGAACCACCAAAGCTAGAGTTGAAGCCACTGCCCGCCCATCTCAGGTATGAGTTCCTAGGACCTAACTCGACATTACCTGTTATTATCTCATCTATTTTGTTAGCTGTGCAGGCACAACAACTTTTGCAGGTACTCAAGGAGTGCAAGACTGCCATTGGGTCAACCATGGAAGACATTAAGGGGATTAACCCAGCATATTGTATGCATAAAATTCTGCTAGAAGAGGAGCACAAACCTTCTAGGGAGCACCAAAGAAGGTTGAACTCAAACATGAAGGATGTGGTGAAGAAAGAGGTGATTAAGTGGTTGGATGCGGGAATTATTTTCCACATCTCTGACAGCAACTAGGTTAGCCCGGTGCAATGTGATAGTAAGAAGGGTGGTATGATGGTGGTAAAAAATGATAACAATGAGCTTATCTCTATAATAACCGTCACTGGCTGGATAATTTGTATGGACTACGGGAAATTAAATCCGGCCACCCGGAAAGACCACTTCCCACATCCCTTCATTGATCAGATGCTTGACAGATTGGCAGGGAGGTCCCACTTTTGTTTTCTGGATGGGTACTTAGGGTACATTCAAATCTTCATTGCACCAGAGGACAGAGAAAAGACCTCCTTCACATGCCCATATGGAATTTATGCTTTTTGGAGGATGCCATTTGGCATATGCAATGCACCCGCCACATTCCAAAGGTGCATGATGGCCATATTCACTAACATGGTCGAAAACATAATGAAGGTGTTCATGGATGATTTTTCAGTGGTGGGAAACTCATTCGACGAGTGCCTTATCAATCTAACCTGAGTTTTGAAAAAATGTATTGAGACTAACCTAGTACTTAATTGGGAGAAGTGCCATTTCATGGTACAAGAGGGCATAATCTTGGGATAACGGGTATCAAGCAAAAAAATCGAGGTGGATCGTGCTAAAGTTGATGTGATAGAAAAGCTGCCACCCCCCACTTCAGTCAAGGCAATCAGGAGCTTTCTCAGGCATTCCGGTTTCTACCAGAGATTCATAAAAGACTTCTAAAAAATTGCCAACCCTATCTGTAAGTTGTTAGAGAAAGACCACCCTTTCTTGTTTCTGATGATTGAGGGTAGCATTCTAGGAGTTGAAAAAGAGACTAGTCACAACACCCATCATTGTTGCCCCCCACTGGGAGCAACCATTTGAACTCATATGTAGCGCCATTAACTATGAAGTGGGGGCAATGCTGGGACAGTGGAAAGACAAGTTAATGTACCCAATCTACTATGCCAGTAGAACGTTGAGTGGAGACCAGCTGAACTCCACTGTGACTAAAAAGGAGATGCTGGTTGTGGTGTTTGCATTCGACAAGTTCAGATCATACCTGATTGGCTCTAAGGTAATTGTATATACTGATCATGCAACTATCAGGTACTTGATTGAGAATAAGGAGTCCAAACCGCGCCTGATTCGTTGGGTGCTGTTACTGCAAGAGTTAGACCTTGAGATTCGTAACCGTAAGGGCACAGAAAATCAAATTGTTGATCATCTATCACTACTTGAAGGAGCTAAAAACTCAGTTGAGGTAGAGGATATTCTGGAAACCTTTCCAGATGAGCAACTACTCGCTAAAAGCCTTGAGGAAGTACTGTGAGCACGTGATTTTTACCCCAAGTAAAGAATTCCAAAAATTAAAATAAATAAAAGGGAATTAATTAGGAAAAGCATCAAAAATGGTAGAACAAATAATANACTTAATTGGGAGAAGTGCCATTTCATGGTACAAGAGGGCATAATCTTGGGATAACGGGTATCAAGCAAAAAAATCGAGGTGGATCGTGCTAAAGTTGATGTGATAGAAAAGCTGCCACCCCCCACTTCAGTCAAGGCAATCAGGAGCTTTCTCAGGCATTCCGGTTTCTACCAGAGATTCATAAAAGACTTCTAAAAAATTGCCAACCCTATCTGTAAGTTGTTAGAGAAAGACCACCCTTTCTTGTTTCTGATGATTGAGGGTAGCATTCTAGGAGTTGAAAAAGAGACTAGTCACAACACCCATCATTGTTGCCCCCCACTGGGAGCAACCATTTGAACTCATATGTAGCGCCATTAACTATGAAGTGGGGGCAATGCTGGGACAGTGGAAAGACAAGTTAATGTACCCAATCTACTATGCCAGTAGAACGTTGAGTGGAGACCAGCTGAACTCCACTGTGACTAAAAAGGAGATGCTGGTTGTGGTGTTTGCATTCGACAAGTTCAGATCATACCTGATTGGCTCTAAGGTAATTGTATATACTGATCATGCAACTATCAGGTACTTGATTGAGAATAAGGAGTCCAAACCGCGCCTGATTCGTTGGGTGCTGTTACTGCAAGAGTTAGACCTTGAGATTCGTAACCGTAAGGGCACAGAAAATCAAATTGTTGATCATCTATCACTACTTGAAGGAGCTAAAAACTCAGTTGAGGTAGAGGATATTCTGGAAACCTTTCCAGATGAGCAACTACTCGCTAAAAGCCTTGAGGAAGTACTGTGAGCACGTGATTTTTACCCCAAGTAAAGAATTCCAAAAATTAAAATAAATAAAAGGGAATTAATTAGGA